>SADC01000440.1:0-55880 GCA_004194705.1 Ditylenchus dipsaci
ATTCAAACGTGCATGAGTTAGAACCAAAAGCATCATTTTATTTAAAGCTCATTGCCATATCAAAGCAAAAAAAATATTTTAAAAATAGAAAGGATTTGAAGTCTATTACAGAACCGTAAAAGCCCAAGTGCAACCCCCCCCCCTCGAAAATTTCTTGTACTTTTTGAAGAAAAAGTACCCATTTTTAGCTGAAATTTTTATTCTGAGGCACCCTCGTATGCAAAAAATCCCTCAGCAATCCGAATAACAAAGCAGAATTTGCAAAAAAATACTTTCTTGCTGAGATATGATCTTAAGTTGGAGTAAAGTTAAGTGGTCATTTTAAAAAATATTGACACTTCAACTTTAGGTCATATCTCAGCAAGTAAGTATTTTTTTCAAATTCTGCTTTTGTCATTCGGATTGCTGAGGAATTTTTGCATACTGGGGTGCCTCAGAATAAAAATTTTCAGCTAAAAATGGGTAGTTTTCTTCAAAAGTACAAGAATTTTTCGAGGGGGGGGGTGCACTTGGGTATCTGTCTACAGAACAAGTCTGTGTGTTAAAAGTAGGTGTGAGTGTTTTTCATTATTTAATTTATAAGCCCTTTTTGGTTTTTCTTCTTAAATAAATCCTGTTCTTATTTTTTGAACTACTGCTAGAAAGAAAATAATCAGCAAGCTGATCGATCTCAAAGGAATGCATAAAAAAGCTTATATTGCTCTGCTAGCTTCTGTATATTGTTTTATCGGAAAAAAAAAGAATTGATTTTTCTTGAAGCCATCTTTTGACAAGATGGGACATCTATAGTAATTCAACACATTTGGACTCGATACAAATTAGCTCAAAGAAGAAAAGATAGACATTTTTTTGTTTTTGATTATTAAGAAACAATTATTTTGGTATCATTTGAAAGCACTGCTATTTCAATATTCAATATAGCCTTTTTTGATTTTATTGCCAGAGTGAAAAGTGTAGACTTAAGCGAAAGATAAAAAAAAATTCAATTTTTTATGGTCAACTTCTATATAGCATCTTTTGAGGAGACAGAACATACACGGACGCAATGAACAGGTGGATGCAATGAGAAGCGGATGCGATGAAGAAAAGTCTCTTGTCAAATCATTGACTGCTCGACTCGATTGTATAATATTCACTACAGTCAAACCTCTCTACTATGGCACCCCCAAAAGTTCGTTCCCGCCTTGGGTCCGACTTTTTTTTTAACCGAATTTCAAAGTCTTTTATCCATTATGTTTTGACAGTCTGGTCCCAAATATCGTGAGGATTCCGATTTTGGCCGATCGTTTTCAGAATTATAAAAAAATTCTTCTAAAAAAGCAAAAACTCAGTTTAAAAACAGAAATTTTTGAATTTTCCTGTGGAGAAATTTTTGAATTTTCCTGTTTTAAAACTGAGTTTTGCTTTTTTAGAAGAATTTTTTATAATTCTGAAAAAACGATCGGCAAAATCGGAATCCTTACGATATTTGGACCAGACTGTCAAAACAGAATGGATAAAAGACTTTGAAAATTCGGTTAAAAAAAGTGTCGGACCCAAGGCGGAACGAACTTTTGGGGTGCCATAGTAGAGAGGTTTGACTGTAATTAAATTCAGACGTTGAGAGTACATTTCAATTTGAGTCTTCACTTTAATACATTTTTTATTAACGAGTGAAATGTTATGTGGAGAGTTAGTTATTCTGCCTGGATATAATGAAGCGGTGGATTCAATGTAGAGCGAAAGCAATGAGTAGGGTTACCTTGCCTCATTTTTTAAGCGACAAACCAAACTGGCTTTACTGAACGCAATGCAGACGTGTACGCAATAAAATGGGTTGCTATATAGAATCGACTGTATGTTTTAGTCTACTATTTTTTTTCGTGAAAAGTCACAATTAGTAATAGGTTGCTACTCGAAAACTCGAAATTTTTCACTGCTGTTTTTCGACATTGAAATGACGGAAAAAATGGGTGCATAGACGTTTCCCGAAAATGAAAAAAGTTTCATTTCGGGAAACGTCTATACCCCCAAAAATGGTATGAAAATTTAAACTTTTTGAGTTAAAACTCAAGACTCGACAACTATAATTCGGAACCAGGTCTGCGCAAAATGCTAGTGATTTCCAAATGGTACAAACTCAATGTTTTAAAAGTATTACTTATATTTTTGTTGTGTTATCATATTTTTAGCAGCAAGTGTTTTTAGCTGTAACTTTTCTTGCATAACTTGTTGTATACCGTATTTGTTCTAATTGCTCACCCTCTCCATTAACTCACCCCTCTCTAAAAACTCACCCGCCTAGAGGAAGGTTGAAAAATAAATCACCCTGGTGAGCTATTAGAACAAATACGGTAGCCCGATTCTTAGATAAAAGTGTTAAATATGATTTGCAAGAAAGTTTTTATTAATTTATTGAAGAATTTAGTGCTATCGATGTTCCAGCTCCGTCTACCATTTCTATTGTGCATTTTCTCTCGCCTCAAGCATTTAGCAGACATTTGCCTCAACCTTCTCCAATCCACCACCAGTAGGCTAAATTTGATTCACTTCTTAGGACCTTAAAAAAGCTAATAGAATGGTTAAAATACGTAAAATAGAATGTGTTTAGCACAAACTGGATATGAAAAATTTGGTTCCGCTAAATTTGAAAAAAATACTTGGGCTAAGCAAAAAAGAACGTACCGTATTCTCTCTAATAAGCGCCCCCGACTCTACTTGCATATACCGCCCCCCCCCCCCCCAAATCAACTTTTTTTAAAAGTGTTTTAAAACACCCTATATCGACTCAAATCGCCTCAGGAGTTCAAAAAAAGACATTATTTTTGAGTTCTGGTCATAAAAAATCGAGCTTTGGGCACTTTTGAATTTCGACTTTTTACCTGTTTTGGCATGTTTTGGTCACTGGAGCTGGGCAAAATAGTCTCTTAATGCATTTTGTTCAAGGGTCTTCTCGGAATCATGTCTAAGGTAAGTGAGTGCGCGCATCTCTAACTCTCAAGCCCCTTTGGAACATTTGGGAATATTCCCGGGAACATTGGGAATCTGCGCCCTTCGGGGCTTGGAGTGAGATGCGCACACCACATACCTTAGACACAAATCACTCGAAAGCGACTCTAGATGCATGAAAATGTATGCATCCCAGAGTTTATTTATGCGGTAGGCCCCAGTCAACAAAAACTATGTTCAACATCTTCCTTTTGTTCAAATTGGTCCCTTTTTGGTCTATTTCCACCCTAATACAGCCTTAAATCCCTTCGAAAATGGTCAAAATGGGTACTTTTTGGTGGTCCAGAAACTCGATTTTTTTATTGACCAGAACTTAAAAATAATGTCTTTTTTGAGCTTCTGAGGCGATTTTAGGTCGATATAGGGTGTTTGGAAACATTTAAAAAAAGTTGATTTGGGAGGGGGGGTGTATGCAAGTAGCGCCGCGCCCCTTAAATTCAAAAACGTGTTATTGACGTTGTGTGTTTGGCCTGCTTTTTTAAAATTGATCTCAGACAACTTCTTAATCAATTGGTAGCCAGTGAGATGAGCTACAAAATATCTGTGGGGGAAGAGAGATTAAAATACCCACGCATAGCTATGCAAAAGGTGGGTCAAAACATGATGACGAAGGCATCTTTTGTTAAATGATCATTACCGTCTACGACAACGAGATTTTGGTATTTTGGATTGGCGGGGACAGTTTTTCACTCCAAAAATGCACGAAATTATTTTTTGACTGAAAAAGGAATATTTTGACAGTGATTTTAATTCAAAAAAATAATTTCGTGCATTTTTGGAGTGAAAAACTGTCCCCCGCCAATTCAAATTACGCAATTCTCGATGTCGTAGACGGCAACGGTCCTTTAAGGCAGGGTGGGGATGTGGCTTAATTGATAGAATACGATAAGTGTTGAAAATGCATAATAATGCTATTCAATAACCGTTTTCAAGGCGCACAAAATATAAAAAAAACTAAGCGATCCCTTTTATGCTGCAACCCGGTCAAAGATTTTTCTAAAGATAAAAAAAACCACCAAAAATGAATTTTCTTACTTCTTTCCTAAAGTAGTAAGTTAATTATCAAACTTAACTTTCTGAGCGGTCAATTTTCGATATTTCCGAAAATTCGAATAAAGCGAAAGACCAGCTCAAAAATTTTGGTGCATAGACGTTTCTCAAAAATGAAACTTTTTTCATTTTTTCGAAACGTTTCGCAAATTTGAAGGGGGGGGGGGGCGGCGTGCGCATTTTAAAATGTTTTGTAAATAACGTTTAAACGTGTCCTAAGTAATTTTATATGCTAATAAAGATTAAAAAGTTGTTTTCCGACAATTTCCTACATGAAAAATCCATTTTCGAAAAAAAATATTTTTGACCAAAACTTGACTTTTTGCCTCGGGCGATTTGGTCAAATTTTAGTCAAAAATTTTTGTTTCGAAAATGGATTTTTATGTAGGACAGTGTTTTGAAAACATATTTTTTTATTGTTTTTAGCATATAAAAACTACTTAGGAGACGTTTAAACACAATTTACAGAATATATAAAATGCGCACCACCCCCATAATTTGAAAAAAATATAAAAATGCGCCCCCCTAAGTGAACAAGTACCAAAGTACGCACATGTACCAATGTACGTTGACTTCTAACGCACTGCAAATGACTGGAGGGAAACAGATCTGCAAACTTTCTGTGCTGCGATTAGATACAAGGGAAAGTACTGGACCACGTGCCTATGACCATGTGTCGCAAGCAGCGATTGTTTGGCATCAGCCACGCTGCCAAATCAAAGCAAGTTTTTAAAAAATAATAATTTTCTAAAAAATTGTGTAGTTTTAAAGGCTTTACTTTGTTTGAGTCGGAAAACCATAAACGAATTTTTTACAAAACATTCAGCGCTCTTTGACAGAAGTGTAAGATTAATTTTCAATAATATTTCAAACCCTTTAATCACTTTATTTATTGGCTTAGGCTTATACAGGGTGTCCCACAAAAAACTGGTGCAAAAAAAAAAAATTCGGCCAAAGTTTCCCCTCGCCGCCGGGATTGGGCTTTTTCGTGTTTTAACGTCTCTTGGACAGGATTGTTCAAGCGCCGGCGGAGCGCCGGCGCTTATAGCGCCGGCGCTTAAGCGCCGGCGCTGACCCGGCGCTCCGCCGTTTTTCAAAATAAGCGCCGGCGCCATCTAAGCGCCGGCGCTTAAGGCGCCGGCGCTTAGCCGGCGCTCCGCCGGTTTCCGACTAAGCGCCGGCGCTTAGCCGGCGCTCCGCCGTTTTCAAAATAAGCGCCGGCGCCAGCTAAGCGCCGGCGCTTAAGGCGCCGGCGCTTAGCCGGCGCTCCGCCGGGTATCCGACTAAGCGCCGGCGCTTAGGCGGAGCTTATGTGGTGGTTATCTTGGATACCGGATAATGATTTTTCTACTTAACTGTACTTTAACGTCACTGCTTGAAAAATAACAGTGAAGATTTTATTAAATATAAACGCAGAGTGTAAATATTTAAAAAAGCTGTATTGATCATTACAAGTGTTATAATGCTGTTGAAAGTTTTCATGTTGCAGGAATTTTAAAATAATGTATAACCTTTAATAAACAGTTCAGATCGTTAATTTTATTTTCATAAGATTAAACCCCTCCAAATCGAAAAAATTGAATTCGATCTCGAGATCTTAAGTTTTTAAAATAAATAATAAATAATAATAATAATAATAATAAAATAAATAAATAAGCGCCGGCGCTCCGCCGGATTCAGAATAAGCGCCGGCGCTTAGCCGGCGCTCCGCCGTTTTCAAAATAAGCGCCGGCGCCATCTAAGCGCCGGCGCTTAAGGCGCCGGCGCTTAGCCGGCGCTCCCCCGGTTTTAGAATAAGCGCCGGCGCTGAGCCGGCGCTCCGCCGTTTTCAAAATAAGCGCCGGCGCCAGCTAAGCGCCGGCGCTTAAGGCGCCGGCGCTTAGCCGGCGCTCCGCCGGGTAGCCGGCGCTTAAACAATCCTGCTCTTGGACGATGTTGAAAGATAGGAAAGTGAACACCGCACATTTATTAAACAACAACAAAACAAATTCAACAGAAAAATATACAGAGGTTACAAAAAGAATTATAAAAAATTGGACGAAAATTCAAAAATTGCATCAGTTTTTGTGGGACACCCTGTAAGTAGGGTTGTCGAGTTTCGAGTTGAAAACTCGAAGCTCGACAACCCTATTTATAACACTATCCGAAAATTTGACGCTAACATAAACAATTTTTTTTTTGAAAATAAGTTAAATTGTGATTGCTAATAGAGAAAAGCTATTTTTTGTAAAACCATTGTGCAGACCTTTAGATGAAAGCCCTAAATTCTTCCTAAAATTTGACCTGAAAACCCCTACTGTGGAACAGCTTAGTGATTGTGCTTCCAACTTTCTTTATTAAAGGACCATGAAACTTGATAAGCACAGTAATTTGGAAATTTTGAATTCGCGCGGGACCACCCTAATTTTGTCAATAATGTTTTTGAATTGTTTTTTTGTTTGCATGTAAAATTTTTTCAAAATATAGAACCGTTTACTAGTCGAGCCCAACGTTGCTCGACAGTGCCAGATCGTACGACTTATCTTGCTTTCACTGCACCATAACTACTTATATGAGTCTGTGTTAAAAATTCACTCATAAATGAAATTCGAATTTTCAATGAACCCAAAAAATGGATCAAATTAAAAACTCCCGACAAATCTGTGAAAGTTCCCGACAAACACTTTAATTATAACGTTTAATAGGTTGTGTGCCGGCTGCCTTGTTTCTTGTTTCAAAAAAATTACTTGAAATGACTTAGGTAATACTCTTAGAGATGCAATTCCAAGCTAAGTAACAAAAGAAGCGTGGTGTGGCGCGCGAATGGACAACTGCAAAGGATTGCTCTAGCAACGAAGATGTCGATGAATGGGTGACTGAAAATGGGGGAAATTGGATACAGTAAGCTGATTCATTGATTAATTTTCTGTTTTTATCGTTTGCGAGCTATCTTTGAAAATTAAAAAACGTCTTTCGGATGATCGGAAAATTTGCCGGGAACTTTCACAGATTTGTCGGGAAAATTCATTACTTTTATGCAATTTGAATTTGCCGGGAAAATTAATTAATTAGTCGGGAAATTTCACACATTTGCCGGGAGTTTTCACATACAGCCCAAAAAAATTAATTCAAAACATTATTGACAAAATTAGGGTGGTCCCGCGCGAATTCAAAATTTCCAAATTGCTGTGCTTATCAAGTTTCATGGTCCTTTAAAACTCAGAGATTTTTTTAGATTACAAATGAGTGTTTAAGGAAAACAAGACCTCCAAATTTTAAAATTCAGGCGAGAGATCTAAACCGCCCACTGCTGAATGAGATAAATTTGATGTGGAACTCTCAAAAAATCCTCAGTTAATTTGAAATTTGAGAACCTGACCGATTATGAAGCCAGAGACATTGAATCAAGTATTTTGTGCGCATTGCACAGCAAGACACAAAAGCCTGCTGTACCAATTCGTTGTAGGTTTTTTAAATATTAAAAAGTATATAAAAATGTTTTGAACTAAGTAAAAAAATCTTTCTTGCCGAAAAATTGGCTTTACTGAAAGCATAATTAAGAATAAATTGCAGTGAATACAAATGTGATGAATAAAAAATTTGAAACCATGGTTTTTTACAAGTATTTAAAGAACTTTTGGGAGGCGATTCACCATGCGCTGAATATGCAATTTATCGATGGAATCCAAAGAACCAGCCGAAGATTTGAACAGCAGCTGTACCATTTATATGTGCAGTTAGGTGTACGCAGAATTATCCTCCTATACCAATGGTAAATGTTTAAATGACAACCTTAAAAAATGTTACCTTTTTCAGTTTTCTGGATGGCGTAAACAAGACTATTACTCCGTTGACAATATTGAAATACTCATATATTTTGCACTGGTGTGTTTCTGTTTTAGTAACTTTAATTGGTGTCTTAATTGTTAACCTTGTGAACAAAATTCAAACAGTTAAACAATGAATAACAGAATTTAGAAATTCCTTGAAAAGGTGTAAAAGAAAAAAACAATCAAAAACAGATTAAAACACGCAATCTGTAAAAATTGACCATGACATAAAAGTCGAAATTTTTTTGCTATTATTTTGTAGCCTGAACTCTAGGAAGCTCAAAACAGCTAGACCCTTTTTTAAATGATATTATAAGAGTTTGAAGTTAGTCGGTCATCAAGTACCACTTCATTCACTCTTCAACTTTAAATGCTTCGAGCTCCAATTTTTTGTTAAGCTCCATTCATACTCCGGCAATTTGGACCCTGACATATTTTTTAGTTTTATTTGTCACAGGTCCATTCTATGCTCACACTTCTAAGGCAACTTTGATATTGGATGATTGATATTGGAGCAATATTTTTTTAATATAGCTAAGCTCTTACGCTACAACTTAACAGAGGGATTTTTGAGACTTTGTTCAAAAAAATGCCAAAAAAAAATCAAATTTATGAAAAAAAAAGTAGGACACACACACACGCACACATGCCAAATACTATATAGAGATTTATACAAAAGCTTAATCTCATTGAGTAACTTCTTGATGCTGTCGGACAGAGCGGTAAAATGCTACGAAAATATTATATACAGCAATGTATAATCAACAGTGAGATCTGCATGAACTAGTAAAAATATTCTGGGGTTACCATTGACCCCACCCGTAATTTAGATGTAGGGTTCTATTCACCTTTAGGTCCACCCCCCCCCCCAAATTTGCCTTGGTCCCCCTGTCCATTATAGTTATATTGATACTGTTTTATAACAACAGGGGGGACCAAGCAATTTTTCAACAAAAAAACACAGGGGGGACCAAGGCAAATTTGGGGGGGGGGCCTAAAGGTGAATTAAGCCAGATGTAGTAATTCTGCGGTTCGGGATTTTTATCTAACTGATGAAAAAAACAGTTGCATCGTCGTTTTCATCATCGATAAATTTTTTTAATAGGGTCCTCGTTGTTGTGGAACAAAAACATTTTTATATAATTTTATCGAACGACAACGACGAAAAAACGACAACGTTTATCAAAGAGCTAGTTTAAAAAGCAACCACAATAGCACTTAATAGTTTTTGCACAGATAAAACATTCAAGTAAGCTTCAAAATATGTGGATAAGGATTATTTGTTATTTAAGTATGCTTGAGACTTTTTCCAAACTTCTGCACGGGTCTTAGTTTCAATCAGATGAGAAATATATGACACCACCTTTTTTTCGTGCGACAACAATTCGATTTTATCATCAATAGGCCTAAAATTGTGTGATTATTTTTCAATTTGTGATTTATTGCTCAAAAATTCTGTTTTGAAACCTAAATACAGTCGAACCTCGATATGAGGTCATTTCGATATAAGTGCCTGAAAAGATGGGACCACCTCATATAACGTGGGGTAGCATATAAGAGTATTCTACCCCATTTTGGTCACAGGAGCTGGGCAAAAAGAGCCCTTACCGTATATTCTTTATTAATGCCCCCCTCTCTATTAATGCCCCCTCTCCAATAAAGGCTCCCTCAAGGACCTATATCTCAACCCAGAAAAAAAATTTTGCGAATCTGCTTTTTGCGTTTTCTTAGTTAGCACGAGTTTACCTAATTTAACTTTTCAGATTTTGGTTGAGCACCCAAATATCTCAAAATCGAAATATTATTTTCCGATTTTTTAGAGGGTTGAAAGATAATACCTCAGGGGGCATTAATAGAGAATATACGGTATATGCATTTTTGTTCAAGAATCTTGCTCGAATCATGTCTAAGGTAAGTGAATGCGCGCATCTCTAACTCTCAAGCCCCCTGCGCTCCCTTCGAGGGCGTAGGGGCCTTGGTGGCTTGGAGCTTGGGCGCTTGGGGGCTTGGAGTTGACCGGCGAAATCGACCGGTCGAGTCGACAACCCTATTCATTTTTGGAGTAAAAAGCAGTCTTCGCCAATTCGAACATGAAAAACTCGTTGTCGTAGACGAGCACGGTCGTTTGAGGGGCACTTCTGTCGTTGGGGACAACCCCTCCTAAATTTTCAAAAAGTAACCTAAAAACACGTTCTAAACTAGTTTTTCCTGTTTGATACGATAAAAGAAACATTTCTTATCAGTTTCTAATAAAAAAACTAACTCTTTCTTCAAAAAATTTGACTTCAAGTCGTCAAAGTTAGATAGTTTTTTTAGGGGATTTTCGCCTAAACTTCGGTCGCATACCGTATTTTCTTTATTAGTTACCCCGGGGTAATTATTTTTCAACCCCGAAAAAATCGGGAAAAAATTATTTTGATTGTGAAATTTTGGGTGCTCAACCAAAATCTAAAAAGTGGAATCAACTAAGATCGTGGTTATTAAGAAAACGCAAAAAACAGATTTGCAAAATAATTTTTTTGAGCTAAGATATAGGGTGCCTATGGGGGGTAACTATCAGAGAGGGGGTAATTAATACAGAAAATACGGTATGTAGATTAGGCTTTAGGCAAGGAAAAGGCTAGCGTGTGTTAGGATGAACACAAACATCTTTTTCTTACTGTTTTAGTGTTCGAAAAATATGTTTAAGTCCGTCCTAACATACGCTGGCCTACCCTGGCCTAAGCCTGAGCCTAAATCCGAAAAAATCACTAAAAATGCTCTAAAAGGACCATCTATATTTGCCGACTTGAATTTAATTATTTTTTAAAGTGTCATTTTTTTAATTAGGAACTGATTGGAAATGATTGTTTTATCGGATAAAACAGAAAAAAAAATAGTTCAGAACGTGCTTTTGGGTTACTTTTCGAAAACTTAGGAGGGGGGGGGGTCCCAACGACAAAAGTGCCTTTTAGGTATATGGATACAGTTTTTGGGTGATTTACCTTGGTCGCCCAAGGCAAAAACAAAATTTCGGTAAAAAAAATTATGGCCGCGCCCTAAAAACATGTTTTCTACGCGTTTCAGGTGCTAATACGCTGAAAAACATCCTTTTGGGCTGTTTTAGGATGAGACAATATAAGGCACTTTAGCCAAACCGTAATATTTGTTTATTTTTATTTGAAAAAAAAAAACACAGATTTTTACAAAATTTTGAAATCTCCATTTTTTGAAAATGGTCATTACTCCCTAAAATATCAATAAAGTCTGTTTTTTATTTTGATTTAACACTTGATTTTAGGACCTAAAGAGCACGGAAGATATAATTTTGACAGCCTTTTGGTTTGATTTAGAGGCTCCCTGGTAGTTTTTGGAACTGTTTCACAACTTACATTTGTATCGGTGCTCTAGTAGCCATGTTCATATACAAATTTATACTCAAAATGATGCCAGAAAGCAGGGCTATATTTTGAGTATACGTTTTTATGTGACTATGCCTGCAAAATTTGCCAAAAAGCAAGCATTCTCAAAAAATTCCTCGCATTTTCGAAAGCCTGGAACTTTTTTTTTGAGAAATTTTGTTTTTTCGGCAAATTTTGAAGGCATAGTCACGCAAAAACGGCTACCAGACAATTTCTAATATTTTTAGAATTTGTCGCGCGACATTTTCTAATATTTTTCGGTAAATTCGGGACAAAACAACCGAATTTACCGAAAAATATTAGAAAATGTCGCGCGACAAATTCTAAAAATATTAGAAATTGTCTGGTAGCCGCAAAAACTTATACTCAAAATATAGCCCTGCTTTCTGCATCATTTTGAGTATAAACTTGTATACGAACATGTCTACCAGAGCACCGATACAAAAGTGAGTTGTGAAACAGTTCCAAAAACTACCAGGGAGCCTCTAAATCGGAGCAGGGCAAATTTTTTCGGAAAAAAAATTATTTCGAAATTTTGATCTGATGTGTTTTTGTCAGGTGGATTCATGGTAATATCGATTGGTGTAAAAAAAATTAGGGGTTAAAAATAAAATTTTAATTACCTTGAGCTTGCAAAATCCCATTTTCTAGTCAAAATAACCATCCCCCACCTAAAGTGTGTCCTCCTTTAAACTATCATGTGCAACCCATCATATTTTAAGTCGCTTTTTACATTTTCGCATGAAAACAAAAAAGACTCCCCTTGGTTTGACCACAAATTTTTTATTTTTTATGCTTTGGTCCTCCAAGCGGATTCTAAATCTCACAAAAATCAGCTTGAAGGACCATTGCAGTCAAAAAATAAACATTTTTGTGGTTAAACCCAGGGTTAGGAAAACCTATTAAAATATTAAAATCTCTATAAAAATGTTTGGCGTCTCGTCAAATAGCAAAACCATTCAGTTTCTATAAAATCTCTATAAAACTTCTATAAAATTTTATAGAAATTTTATAGAAGTAAAAATAAAAAATCCTTGTCAAAATAGCTAAATTTTGCGGGAATTCAAATTTTATAGTCTGAAAATGACTTGGATTTAGGGTTGGGTAATTCTCCGGAGAAATACTTTCCGGGTAATTACCCGGGTAATTACCCGGGTAATTACCGGTAATTACCCGAAAAGCGGAGAAATACTATTTGCTGATACCTAAACCATCTGGATGGTACCCAAACCACCTGAATGGTACCCAAACCACCGGTATGGTACCTAAATCACCTGGATAGTGCCCAAACCATCTGGATGTTACCCGAAACACCTGGACGGTACCCAAACCATCTGGATATCACTCAAAACACCTGGATATTACCCAAACCACCTGGATGGTACCCAAATCACATGGATGGTACCCAAACCATCTGGATATCACTCAAAACAGCTGGATATTACCCAAACCACCTGGATGGTACCCAAACCACCGGTATGGTACCTAAATCACCTGGATAGTGCCCAAACCATCTGGATGTTACCCGAAACACCTGGACGGTACCCAAACCATCTGGATATCACTCAAAACACCTGGATATTACCCAAACCACCTGGATGGTACCCAAATCACATGGATGGTACCCAAACCATCTGGATATCACTCAAAACAGCTGGATATTACCCAAACCACCTGGATGGTACCCAAACCACCGGTATGGTACCTAAATCACCTGGATAGTGCCCAAACCATCTGGATGTTACCCGAAACACCTGGACGGTACCCAAACCATCTGGATATCACTCAAAACACCTGGATATTACCCAAACCACCTGGATGGTACCCAAATCACATGGATGGTACCCAAACCATCTGGATATCACTCAAAACACCTGGATATTACCCAAACCACCTGGATGGTACCCAAATCACATGGATGGTACCCAAACCATCTGGATATCACTCAAAACAGCTGGATATTACCCAAACCACCTGGATGGTACCCAAACCACCGGTATGGTACCTAAATCACCTGGATAGTGCCCAAACCATCTGGATGTTACCCGAAACACCTGGACGGTACCCAAACCATCTGGATATCACTCAAAACACCTGGATATTACCCAAACCACCTGGATGGTACCCAAATCACATGGATGGTACCCAAACCATCTGGATATCACTCAAAACAGCTGGATATTACCCAAACCACCTGGATGGTACCCAAATCACATGGATGGTACCCAAACCGCCTGGATAGTACCCGAACCATCTGGATATTAATTAAAACACCTAGATGATACCTAGACCATCTGGATGATACCTAAACCAAAAAATTTCTGGCTGAGTAGGGTAGGTGGATTAAATGAATGGTGAAAAAAGTGATAAAAAAGTGAATGGTTGAAAAAAAAGAAAAAAGTGAATGGTTAGTGGCGATTGTGATATTGTCGACCATAATTGCCATTAAATTGTCTATGAAGAAAGCAATTACCGTATTTCCTCTAATAAGGCGGCCCGCTCTAATAAGGCGGCCCCCCTCATTTTTTTGACTAAAATTTCAGAGTTAAGGGCATTTTTGATTGACAATTTTCAGATTTTTGGGGGTTGAAAAATAAGGCGGCCGGCCGCCTTTTTAGAGGAAATACGGTATACTTGTAAAATAAAAATATTCAAAATATATCAGCGTAAAAATGAAGAAGATATCGCAGAAAAATAAAATAATGAAAAAATGTATCAGCTGGGAGTCGAACCTTCGACGTTTAAAAGGAGACCAGTAGTGTAAAGGAAAAGCATGGCTCAAGCGGGAAGTGATTCCTGCATAATTAGGAAGTAAATATTGCCTCCCCGAGCAATAAATACTAAAAAATAGTATTTCTCCGATTTTTCTCTACGGAGAAATACTTAGTATTTCTCCGGGTAATTACCCGGAGAATTACCCGGGTAATTACCCATCACTCAACCCTACTTGGATTGCTCAGAATCCCAACCCAGAATGGCCAGAAGCCCCTGAAAGTTGGTTTTTCGTGGTTTACTAAAGGGGGGGGGGTAAACTTTTTGCGAAAAAACGATTGGGCAGATCAGATTTCCACTCAGATGGGCTTAATCGCTCAGAACTCCAGGTTTATGGTGGTTTTTAAATTGTTTAGTCTTTGATTTTGACAAGAATTTTTTTATTTTTACTTCTATAAAATTTCTATAAAATCTATATAAATTTCTGTGAAAATTTTATAGAAGTTTGATAGAGATTTTATAGAAGCTGAATAGTTTTCAATTTCGAAATTCTCGTTTGAATTTTTATAGAGATTTTAATATTTTAACAGGTTTCCCTAACCCTGGTTAAACCGGGAAGGAGTAGAATGTGCCTTTTTAGATTGTGCAAATTCAAATTGTGCCTCTTTAGTTTGTGCAAATTCAGTTTGTGCCCCTTCAGTTTGTGCCCCTGCAGTTTGTGCCCTTTTCAAATAGTGCCTATGCATTTTGTGCCTTAATTTTGACTAATTTTGACTATAAAATACTGCAATTATTTTCCTAAAGGCTCCCATGTCAAAATTGTCCGAAATCAGCACTCCAGATCACCCAAAATTGTCTGAGACCACATAAAACACCCTAAGACACTCCAAAATATCCAAATCATCTCAAACCACCTCGAACCACATGAAATACAGTGATACTTTCTAAAGGGTACGTGACAATTCATCACAACGCCGATTCATCACAACGGACAATTCATCACAACTCCTTAAAAACGGACAATTAATCACATCAGAGAAAAATGGGACACTTTATCACAACCCTGTTAAATAGGACAATTTATCACAATCAGACAAAAAGGGACAATTCATCACAATGTCAAAAAAAGTTTCTTGGACAGATTTTCTTCAGTTATCTTTTTTCATTTTTCTTGTTAATGACGTTTTCTTCAGTTTCTTCTTATTTTCTCTGCATTTTTATCCACCTCAGTATTTTGCTCATTGATTTGCCCTTTTTAGTGGACATGGATAACAACTTCTTGCGCAATGGTCGATTCAGTTTTGGTGCTCTTGGTGAAGCTGTGGGATTAGATGCAAATGCTCTTATGGGAATTCTGCAGAATGCTTTCAATCAGATGCCAGTTCCTCCGGTGATACAGCCAATCGAAGTGCAAGCCTTCGCGGAAGAAAACGTGAGTTTTATCTGTGACTATGACTCCGCCGCCCTTCTATCAGGTTAACCATTCTATCAGGTTTGTGCATTTACACGTCTATTTTTATGGTCTATGCTTTCTTGGCCGAACGAAGTGCAAGAATCAGCAATGGTGGCAAGTATGTCTTTCCGGTTCTCTATGCGTTCCTCGAAAACAAGTCTGCTGCCAGCTACACGAAAATGTTTAACATGGTCAAAGTTGTCTGGCCAGCATTCGCTCCGACATCTATTTCTATGGATTTCGAAAAGGTCGCCATCCAGTCGGCAATCGATGTGTTTCCTGGTTGGTCTTATTTCTTTATTTCTCATTTAAATTTCCTAATTTAGGTGTCAATATTTCTGGCTGCTTATTCCATCTCGTCAAAAACTTCAAGAAGCAAATGGCAGCACACGGTCTCTCAACTCGCAGCCAAGAACCAGAATTCTCACTTAGAGCAAAAATGCTGATGTCTCTTGCCTTTGTGCCGCCTGAAAACATCCGGAACGACTTCAGACTGCTCAAAACACATCTCCTGTCCTATGATCAAGTGCTCGCACCGGTCATCAATTGGTTTTTAACATATTATGTCGGTATGTATGGCGTTGGTTCAGTTTTCGACTTCAAATGGTATCTTAAAGGCACTGCAATGCGTATCCGATGTTTCCAGTGCGTTGATGGTTATGCTATGAAAGAACTCTTGCTGGGTAAGACCGAACGAATAACTTTGCAGAAGCTGCTCATCGCCGACTACACACAGCTCTGGGCGTGGATCATCCAAATGTGGCTCGTTTTCTCCAACATCTCATGACAAACACTATGAAGACTACTTAGCCAACGTCGCAGCACCGAAGAAACGGAAGGTCTACACAGAAGCGCGAATAAGAATCCTGGGAAAAGTGAGTCTCTACCGAGGCGCTAATCTGATGGAATATTTGAGAGGGCTGGCCCACAATATCGTTATGGATCAGTAAATTTGTTGTTAAATTTATCGTTATTATTGCTGTTATGTTTTTTGAAAAAAATAAAGATCATTGTTTGATATTGGTTTTGGAAAAAAATGAAGCTTTTTGTTTGAACATCAGATCAGATGGTAAGGTTGTGATGAATTGTCCCTTTTTGTCTGATTGTGATAAATTGTCCTATTTAACAGGGTTGTGATAAAGTGTCCCATTTTTCTCTGATGTGATGAATTGTCCGTTGTGATGAATCGGCGTTGTGATGAATCGTCCGTATCCGCTTTCTAAACACGCTAAACTACTTTTATCGGCATAAAACATCTCATTGTAGTGGTTTGTGGTAGTTTTAGATGGTTCAAAGTGATTTAGGCCACTTTTGGTTGAATTTGGGTTTTTTGGGTGAGTTTGGATCGCAAATCCTTTTACAAATCCTTAACCTGCTAATCCTTTACCAACAAAACCAAGTGGTCGTCCACTTGGATAAAAAAAATTCAATATTTGGTATTTGGAAATATCCAGGTACTTAGAATCGAACCTGAGACCTAAAAGTTGACCCAATCACGTTCACCACTGCACATTGAACTCAACTGGGGGTATTTTTATTGTTAGTTTTGCTAGTGCTGAAGATGGTTTGACAGTGGTAAAATGCCGTTTTCTCGGGTATTTTTCGAGTTATAGCAAATAATTGATTTTGGTAAAATCAATTATTGCTCAATACTCAAAAAATACCTGAGAAAACGTCATTTTACCACTGTCAAACCATCTTCAGCGTCCCTGAATTAGTCCAGAAAATATGTTTCGAAACATGAAAACGTAAAAAAAAATTTTTGATCCAAGTGGACGACCACTTGGTTTTGTTGTACCCAGGTAGTCGTACCCAGGTTGCGGAACTACTTATACTCAGGTTGTGTAGTGGTACCCGAGTAGTAAAAATCAAAAATGTTTTTCTATGATCCACTTCAATTCTACTGGATTATCCATGCACCAACTGAACCAAGTGGTCGTCCACTTGGATCAAAAATTTTTTCACATTTTTAATGTTCCAAAACCTGTTTTATGGACTGATTCGGGAACCCTGTAGATGATTTTGACAGTGGTAAAATGAGGTTTTCTCAGGTATTTTTTGAGTATTGTGCAATAATTGATTTTACCAGAATCAATTATTTGCTATAACTCGAAAAATACCCTACAAAACGACATTTTACCAATATCAAACCATCTTCAGCATGACCGAATTAATCAATAAAATAGGTTTTGGAACCCGAAAAAGTAAAAAAAAATTTGCTCCAAGTGGACGACCAGTAGTACTGGGACCAAGTTTTGTATATCAAAGGATGCCGCCTTTGTGCCCCATACCTTGGCGCACTTTCAAAGGTCCTCCAAAATATGAAAGCCCGAAATAGCATTCGAAATAGCTAGCTGTTGTTGACCTATATTTCGAAATGAACCTATAGGTATGGGTCAAAAAGGGCGGAGCTTGACACCCTCCCATACCTATTGGATTCTCTTTGAAAGTGCGCCATAGGTATGGGGCACAAAGGCGGCATCCTTTGATATACAAAACTTGGTCCCAGTACTACTACGACCACTTGGTTTCGGGCCCAAATGCGTAACCCAAATGCGGGAAGCACAACGCGTAGTAACCTTTCCTTGCATCAGATTAGCTTTTTCGGGTTATGTGTGGTAGTCAGAGAGATATCAGATTCACAAGGCATAGTACTCAATGAAACCGAGTAATGACGCCTCTCCCACAAAATTAGCACACATAAATTTTCAACGATGAAAAATTTTTTTTCTTGGTCCATGAAATTATTCAAAATTGTGGCACAAACTGAAGGGGACACAAACTGCAAGGGCACAAACTGAATTTGCACAAACTAAAAAGGCACATTCTACTCCTTCCGTTAAACCTAGGGGTGTGAACTGTATAAAAATGTTAAGAGCGACTAAAAATATGGATGATTTATAGAAGACATATGGGGGTATTCGCTACAAGGGTCGATTAAAAACAAATCAAAACGTTAAAGATGCAATCAGAGATTTATTTTGTTTAGACAAAACATCACTGATAATATAGGAAACACCTACGGTCTTTCAGGGTAATGGAATGGAGCAGGATTCGAAGAAACGTCTCTATTCTTCAGCATTATTTCAGTAATCCTCAGATTCTGAGCCATTTCCATCAATTCTGCTTGTATTTTATCGATCATAGAGTTGAAGCAATGAACCCTATAATTAAATAAGGAAGTGGAGGTTGGTTGGGCGCCTCCCAAGAATAAGTAATGAAATAACTAGTCAAGGATTAATGGCACCGATAGCTCAGTGGTAGAGTGGCGGACGCCGGTGAAAGTTGTCGTAGGTTCGATTCCTACTCGGGGCATCCCATTTTTCCTTGACTTTTACTATATTGTAAAAACAAAGGCTTTTTTAAAATATGATTGATGGTGTACGGCCAGTTAGCGAGACGGTCAGTTAGCGATGGCCAGTTAGCGATGGTTTTTTTCAAAATTTTTGATATTTTTTGCCATAAAAGTACTCTTTTTGTAGAAAACAGTTTTTCTGAGGCCACCCAGGCCACCCAAAAAATATCAAAAATTTTGAAAAAAAACCATCGCTAACTGGCCATCGCTAACTGACCGTCTCGCTAACTGGCCGTACACCATCAATCATATTTTAAAAAAGCCAAAACTCTAAACCAAGCTACTTCTTGGCCGAGTTTTATGCGAAAAATACAGAATCATGTTCTTCGACTAAAACATTTATGGTCTTCGACTAGTTTCAGGATACCCTTGATTCTAGCATGTCAAAATTGGCATAGAGATGTGCTTGGTTTGGAGTCTTGGCGGCGAAAGCTTTTCAAGATTAGGTCGATATTTTATGATGGGGTATCATGAGTGTAAAAAATGTATGAAAAATATCGAAAAATTGATTTTTTATTATCTTATTACAGCTAGAATCAGCTCTCTCATAAAGTGTCACTCTCACAAGGGAACATTTAGTAGTGTCCATGCGATATGGAAAAACCCTATATACCATTCGATAGAGATTCAAAATCCTTACTTGACTTAGAGATCCAATTTTGCCGAGGACTCAATTTTGAAAGGTAATTAACCGTTTTAAAGTATTGTTTGACATCTATACAATATCTATCAAAATTTTATCTGCACATACGTGTGACTTGGTGGCCTAGTGGGTAAGACTGTGGTGCTGCGAGGTGGCTCTCGAGTTCGATCACACATACCACTTTTTGACGCTACTGGCTTGTACCCCCCCCCCCCCAAAAAAGCTACTTTCTTACACCACCCCAAAAATCGGACCTACTGGCTTATACCCCACCCAAAAATCAAGTTTTTTCAGAGTATCTAAAAATCATTTTTAAGTAATAATTTTGTCGTAAAAAGGCTAGAAAAGCAATTTAAAAGGGATTATGGGCTGTATTAGGAGGGGAAGGGAACAATAGGGGGCCACTTTTTAGTCAATTTTTTTGGCCATTCTTTGGCTGACTTACCATGTTTTTCAACATGGGTCGTGGCAAAAAGAGACTCTATATGCATTTTATGATCAAGAGTACTTCTCGGAATCATGTCTAAGGTAAGTGAGTGCGCGCATCTCTAACCAAACAAGCCCCCTGCGCCCCCGAAGGGCTATCCAAAACACAATTTGTATAAAAAGTCTATCGTCACAGATATGTGACTTGGTGGCAAATAAGTACCCTATAATTACCCTCCAATAAGTACCCTACATGTGTAACACATGATTCCAGCCATTGTCTCACAATTGCGAAAGTTAAAGTTCACGAGAAAGACAGTTTTATCAAATGTGCTGTTTGTAACCCTTTCTTATGTTTTTCCACTATTTTGCAAGCCAATATCATCATCCAACTTAAAAAACATGAAAATAATAAAAAAAAAACTAAAAAAGTGATAGGTGGGATCGAACTCGAGAGCCCCCTCGCAGCACCACAGTCTTACCCACTAGGCCACCAAGTCACACGTATATGCAGCTAAAATTTTGATAGATATTGTATAGATGTCAAACAATACTTTAAAACGGTTAATTACCTTTCAAAATACAGCCCTTGAAAAAATTGGATTTCTAAGTCAAGTAAAATTTTTTGAATCTCTATCGAATGGCATACAGGGTTTTTCCATATCGCATGGACACTACTAAACGTTCCCTTGTCAGTAAATTGACGCTTTAAAAAGCGTGACTTAGCTGGCCAGCAAAAAATTAGAACAAATTTGACCTCCGACAAACGGTAACACTTTACTTGACCCCCCCACGGCTGACCCACTTTTGATGACAATTTTGAAAAACCGATTGCATATTCGTGTTTCTCGACCCCGATTTAGGCGCGAATTTACCAGTCGTTTCCGGTAAAGTGAAAAATTTTTTTTGTCAAACCACAGGGGGTATCATGGATTTTAGTCAAAATTTGAAAAATTTGAATTCGCGCCTTTTGAATTTTGAAGGGATTAAGGGCTGTATAGGGAGGGGAAGGGAATAAAAGGGGCCACTTTTATGGCAGAACGTTAGAAAAAACATATATTGGTATATTCTGGCTGTCTTACCATGTTTTTTAACTGAGCCGTGGCAAAAAGAGCCTCTATATGCATTTCATAATCAAGAGTACTTCTCGGAATCATGTCTAAGGTAAGTGAGTGCGCGCATCTCTAACTCTCAAGCCCCCTGCGCCCCCGAAGGGGGCGCAGGGGCTTGGGGGCTTGGAGTTGAGATGCGCACACCCACATACCTTAGACACAAATCACTCGAAAGTGACTCTGGATGCATGGAAAAGCATGCATACCAGAGTTTATTTATGCGGTAGGCCCCAGTATTCAAAACTATGTTCAACATCTTCTTGTTAGTGGCCCTTGTGTGATTAGTGGCCCCCTTTTATTCCCTTCCCCTCCCTATACAGCCCTTAATCCCTTCAAAATTCAAAAGGCGCGAATTCAAATTTTTCAAATTTTGACTAAAATCCATGATACCCCCCCTGTGGTTTGACAAAAAAAATTTTTTCACTTTACCGGAAACGACTGGTAAATTCGCGCCTAAATCGGGGTCGAGAAACACGAATATGCAATCGGTTTTTCAAAATTGTCATCAAAAGTGGGTCAGCCGTGGGGGGGGTCAAGTAAAGTCAAGCCCGACAAACCAACACCCAAGGCTAGTCCTCAGGGTTGCCGGTTTATCGAGAGTCGAATTGGTTCTAGGTGTGGGATCCAATTTTATAGAAATGAATTAAAACTTTTATTTTCAAATCCAAAGCTCTCAGCGACGGCGTGTCAAATCGGTAAAAATTGCGAATACCGTATTTCTTCTAATTAAAGCATTCCCTCTAATTGAGGCACCCCTGGAGGGAGGTTGAAATATAAACGCACCTCTCTAATTAAGCCAACCCCCACCCTCGAAAAAATGTCTCCAATCCAAAAAGTCTACTCACAAAAGAGATACCGTGACTGTGACCTGGAAAAATTTCAATGAATTTTTTCATGCGCCTATTTTTGTAGAGCATGCCCAAATTATTTGTGAATTTGGCTTCTTTCCTTTGAAAATTAACAACAAATTGAAGAATCACCCAAGGCCCACTGGTCAGTTATAAAAAACCATGATATGGGTATCGATGTCGTTTTAGAACTTTCAGAGACTTTGTGGACTTTCAGAGCTGGGTAGCCATATTTGTCAGGAAATTGGGCACTTTCTACAAGAGGTACTTATTGAACCCGTACCGCAGCTTTAATATTTTGCATATTTGCATCATTGATTTGGACATATCTGATTTCTTCAACGTTTTATTATTCACAAAAATAGTATACAAAAATCATAAATAATATTCTCGCCACTGAACATTTACGTTCAAAGAAATTCTTCGATATAACTCATCGACAATAAAATGTTACAGTCAAACCTCTATATAACGCCCCCCCCCCTAAAAGTTCGTTCCCACCTTGGGTCCGACACTTTTTTTAGCTCGATTTTCAAAGTTTTTTTAAATTCTGTTTTGACAGTCTGGTCGCAAATATCGCAAGGATTCCGATTTTGCCGATCGTTTTTCAATATTTGAATAATTTTACTTTTAAAAAATACAAAACCTCTATATAACGGCCCTCTAAAAAAAAATTAGAGGGCCGTTATATAGAGGTTTGACTGTATAAAAAAAATGCGGGACATCTAGACTACATTTGGTAAGTTATATCGAGAAATTTCATTAGAGAAAGATGTTTAGTGGCGCGGATGTTACTTATCATTTTTCAAGAAAATTCACAAATATTATCTTTGTGAATAATGAAAGGTTAAAAAAAATTAAATGTGTCTGAAAAGGATGCAAATACGCAAAATATCAAAGCTGTGGTACGGGTCCAATAAGTACCCTACAAGAATAAGCAGAATTTTTTTTTTCATCGCAATTTCCCCAGGTCACATTCAGACTCCCTCACTTGTCAGATGACGAAAATGGGTACGCCAGTGACCACTCACTCAACGAAGCAAAAATGTTAAAACTCGAAATTTATTCTGAATTGGTTTGATTTTTTGTTGATTGTGTACTGATGTCAGATTAATAAAAATGTTGAGAATGTTGAAAATCGATGTTAGAAAATAAACGCACACCCTCTATAAAACGCACCCCCTGGAGGGAGTTTGAAAAATAAACGCACCGGTGCTTTAATTAGAGGAAATACGGTAGGTTGTGGCATTCTGTTTTTCAAAAAGATTTTGAAAAATTCAAAGATTTTCGAAAAAATTTCAACAATTTTTATTTTTTCAAATTTATTTTAAATTCTTTCAAATTTATTGATGTAAAAATAGCCACAACCTGGAAAAATGGGTAAAATCGCAAATAGCGAATTAAGTGGCAAGATCAAAAATTCAAATTTCGGAAATTTTCCTAAAACTGCTTCCAGTTAATCATTGCGACTGTTAGATACTATTTTTTGTGTTTCAGCTGAGTGCTTAGGCATAAAAGACGCCCGTACTAGATCACGTACAGCTGTGAGAAAATTTGCCGAAGTACATCGATAAATAAGCGTCAAAACACCCATTCTAACATGATGCCCCAAATTCCGATTTTAAGTTTTTTTATTGTAAGCCTTAAATTTTGGGTTTTTTCAAAGTGATGTTACAAAAAAACCTTAAACTATTGTAGCCTGTTTGCTGAGCTATCTGCCAGTATATTTATCTCCTCCACATGATTGAAAAAATTCAAATTCGCTGCGCGGCGAAGTTTAGCATATATTTACTAAGGTTGCAGTGACGAATCCACCCCCCCCCCCCACGGGGACTGATCAGGTGGAGGAGATAACTTCATATTCGTGTTTCTCGACCCCAATTTCATGAGAAAGCCGCGCGTTTTTTTGGTTCTGAGAAAAAAAATTTTTTTCGAACCACAGGGGAGGGGGGGGGGGGGAGGCGGGTATCATGGTTTTTTAGTCAAAATTTGAAAAATTTAAATTGGCGCCTTTTGAATTTTAAAGGGAATAAGGGCTGTATTGGGAGGGGAAGGGAATAAAAAGGGGCCACTTTTATGGCAGAACGTTAAAAATTCAAAATTGTTGTATTCTTCGCCTGCCTCACCATGTTTTTCAACTGGGCCGTGGCAAAAAGAGACTCTATATGCATTTTATGGTCAAGAGTACTTCTCGGAATCATGTCTAAGGTATGTGGGTGTGCGCATCTCAACTCCAAGCCCCAAGCCCCCTTCGGGGGCGCAGGGGGCTTGGGGCTTGGAGTTGAGATGCGCACACCCACATACCTTAGACACAAATCACTCGAAAGTGACTCTGGATGCATGAAAAAGCATGCATACCAGAGTTTATTTATGCGGTAGGCCCCAGTATTCAAAACTATGTTCAACATCTTCTTGTTAGTGGCCCCTGTGTGATTAGTGGCCCCCTTTTATTCCTTCCCCTCCCTTTACAGACCTTAATCCCTTTTTAATTCAAAAGGCGCCAATTTAAATTTTTCAAATTTTGACTAAAAAACCATGATACCCCCCCTGTGGTTCGAAAATTTTTTTTTATCTCAAAACCAAAAAAACGCGCGGCTTTCTCATGAAATCGGGGTCGAGAAACACGAATATGAAGTTATCTCCTTCACCTGATCAGTCCCCGTGGGGGGTGGATTCTGAACTCAAGCCTTTACTAACTCCAAGTTTTTTTGTCTAAACTTCATTTAGCTCGAAAGCCAAAATTTTTAATCACACAGAGCTCTACAAACATTCATCCAGTGTGTGCTCCGGGATTTTATCTGAGCCTAAATTTTTCTTAATGCGGATTGAAAAATCAGAAAGAACCAATGCCAAACGTCAAACACAACAGATTTTGGGGTGGTAAAATATATGCTTAACTTCACCGCGCAGGGAATCTGGATTTTTTCAATCATGTGGAGGAGATAAATATACTGGCAGATAGCTCAGCAAACAGGCTACAATAGTTTAAGGTTTTTTTGTAACATCACTTTGAAAAAACCCAAAATTTAAGGCTTACAATAAAAACTTAAAATCGGAATTTGGGGCATCATGTTAGAATGGGTGTTTTGACGCTTATTTATCGATGTACTTCGGCAAATTTTCTCACAGCTGTACGTGATCTAGTACGGGCGTCTTTTATGCATAAGCACTCAGCTGCAACACAAAAAATAGTATGTAACAGTCGCAATGATTAACTGGAAGCAGGAAAACTTCTGAAATTTGAAAAAAATTGAATTTTCGGTCTTGGCGCGAAACTCCCTATTCGCGATTTTTAGTGACTTGACCAGTGTTTTCAAAACTCATCCTCAACTTTTTGCCTCAACTTTTTTAACATCGCCTGTAAAGACTGTTTTTGATTTCTTTTTTTAAGTCTGTTTGATACGTTTTGTTCAGCATTAAAAGGATAATATTTTTTTCTCACCGCAAATACACTGCGAATGCACCGCAAATTATTTTTTTCTCACCGCAATTTGATCTTCCCGCAAAATACTTTTTTCTCACCGCAAAATACTTTTTTCTCACCGCAAAAATACTTTTTTCCCCCCGCAAATCTAATTTCTGTCCAAGACCAACCAAATTTTGCATAATTTTGCAAGAATTCAAATTTTTCAGCCTGAAAATGACTTGGATTGTTCAGAATCCTACCCCGGAATGGCCAGAAGCCCCTGAAAGTTGGTTTTTTCGAAGTTTACTAATGGGCGGGTAACTTTTTGCGAAAATTCGATTGAGCGGATCAGATTTCGGGTCCGATGGGCTTAATCGCTCAAAATTCCAGGTTTATGGTGGTTTCGAGTGGTTCAGGTGGAGTTGTGGGCGATTGAGCCGATCGGACCCGAAATCTGATCCGCTCAATCGAATTTTTGCAAAAAGTTTACCCCTCCTTTAGTAAACCCCAAAAAACCAACTTTCAGGGGCTTCTGGCCATTCCGGGGTGGGATTCTGAACAATCCAAGTCATTTTCAGGCTGAAAAATTTGAATTCTTGCAAAATTATGCAAAATTTGGTTGGTCTTGGACAGAAATTAGATTTGCGGGGGGAAAAAGTATTTTTGCGGTGAGAAAAAAGTATTTTGCGGTGAGAAAAAAGTATTTTGCGGGAAGATCAAATTGCGGTGAAAAAAAAATAATTTGCGGTGATTTTCAAGTGTTTTGCGGTGAGAAAAAAATACCATCCGCATTAAAAGTTGAGGATAGGGGTTAGAGAAAAAATTCAGACCCATTTTCCGCCATAAAAATCGATAAAAAAACTACCTGAAGGTGAAAATTCACATTCCTAAACTCAACCGGTTGAGTTTAGCAAATTTTCACCTTCAGACGGGTTTTTATCGATTTTTATCGCGGAAAATGGGTCTGAATTTTTTTCTCTAACCCCTATCCTCAACTTTTAATGCTGAACAAAACGTATCAAACAGATGTCAATAAAGAAATCAAAAATAGTCTTTACAGGCGATGTTAAAAAAGTTGAGGCAAAAAGTTGAGGATGAGTTTTGAAAACACTGCACGCCGTGCAGCAGTGAAAAAAAATTGACGGTATTTAAATTTTAAACAAATTTACATAATAGTTGGTGGAGAACTGGAATTGTTGCAATACTCCACTGGATATGTAATGGAGCTCTCAAACTCAAAAAAGCTTTCAGACAAGATCTCCAATCCTGATGATATTTTTTCAGCATCTCCTAAGTTCTCTGGAATGGTAAATCGAGCAAAGTCACTGCCATAGTCCACTAAGTGTACTTGGTATATTGGGTCAGTCTCAATCTATAATTAGTAAAAATTTCTAATACGTCGATTTAAAAACTAATATGCAAGTACAGTCGACTCTCCCAATAACGAACCCCAAAAGTTCGTTCCCACCTTGGGTCCGACACTTTTTTTATCCTGATTTTTTAAATTTTTTCCTAGTTCTGTTTTGACAGTCTGGTCCAAAATATCGTAAGGATTCTGATTTTACCGATCGTTTTTCAGAAATCCAAATTTTTTTCTCTAAAAAAGCGAAACCTCGATTTAAGGACAGGCATTTTCAAAAATCCATGTCCTTAAATCGAGTTTTTGCTTTTTTAGAGAAAAAATTTTGGATTTCTGAAAAACGATCGGTAAAATCAGAATCCTTACGATATTTTGGACCAGACTGTAGAAACAGAACTAGGAAAAAATTTAAAAAATCATGATAAAAAAAGTGTCGGACCCAAGGTGGGAACGAACTTTTTGGGGGTTCGTTATTGGGAGAGTCGACTGTAAGCATATGCTGCGTAAGTGGATTTGATTCATAGACTACTAACTGGAACCTTCTTCACTAAAGTTAGTGATCCTTAAGACTTTCTTACTTTTTGCCGCTCACTCACAATACTTCCCACTTTTTTGTGTTACACATGCAGATAATCACAAAAGCTTGCCTGTGGAAGTCCACCATTCAAGTATTCTTGTGTGTCTTCGTCCTCATCTTCTTCCTCGTCAAAATCTCAAAATGTTTTAATTAAATTATAGTTTTTGCAATAAAGTTTTCTAATAAAAACCTGTGGTCTTCATACTTTGTTCTAACATTTGCATTTGATGATCATCTGAGAGCTTCTGGCGGTAATACTGTAGAGCTTCACCCTCCAAGGACTTCTCACTGCATACCCCAAAGTTTAGCAGTTCGCTTGCAGAGTATCTGGACAGGAGGGCCTTATACACTAAAACCTATTTTGTTAGGATGAATTGTATTGGTAAAATGACCATCATATAAGGAGCCATTGATATTTTATAAAATGTTTAATCTTATTTTTCAAACAATCTTACCAACTGGACAAAAGCTACTTTGGCTTTTGAAGATTCAAAAAAAACTACCGAAAAGCCTTTTGTGATATAGCTCGTTCAGCCTTATCCAACAAAGGGGTTTCTTTGCCTTGGTCCCCCTATTGAGTTTTTTTTTTTGTTATTTCATAGGTTTAGGGCAAAAGTTGGCCAGCGTGTGTTAGGACTCAAACATAAGTTTACGAAATGTTTGAGTCCGTCCTAACATAAACTGGCTAACCCTTGCCTAATGCTTAAAAATCTAAAATAACGAAAAAACAACAGCAAGACCTACGCGAAAAAAACCACCCTTTGTAGGATAGGGCTGCTCTTTGAATCTGAACTCTTAAAATTATTTGAAAGCATCGAAGTAGCCAAAAATAGATAAAAATATAAGTCGAAATCCTTTTTGCAAAACTGCTTGATGTTTGCTAGTCTTGACACTTAAGACACTTTAAGCTCCCAGCAGTTTTATTGGGACAATTTTTTGTCAGTAATTCCAACCTCGGCAGGAGTACAGTATATGTCATAGCCGGAAATCTTCACAAACCATGTTTTTTCAACGTTTTAGCACCTAAAACGTGCTTTTAACGTGTTTTTAGGGCCCGGCCGACCATTTTTAGAAAAAAAAATTTACCAAAAATCGACTTTTTTTTTACCAAAAATCGACTTTTTGACTTGGGGGACCAAGGTAAACCACCTGGATAGGGTACCGGTACAATATATCCTATACCTTCCTGACTTCGGCAGGCACCCTAATTGAATAGGAAGCCCCTTTGGAGGTACATTGTCCAGGCCAAGGGCTGTCCCTTTATATAAATGTGAGAGCTCCAGGGAGAATTTTGAATAAAAACGGTATCCAGGTACGCTATCCAGGTGGTTTACCTTGGTCCCCCAAGTCAAAAAGTCGATTTTTGGTCAAAAATTTTTTTTCTAAAAATGGTCGGCCGGGCCCTAAAAACACGTTTTAAGCACGTTTTAGGTGCTAAAACTTTGAAAAAAGGTGTTTCTGGCCATTTCTGAGCTATGACATATGCACTTTAGCCCAACCTCGTGATAAGCTTTGAAAAATACCCAAAAAACTTTTGAAATTAGACTTTGTTGTAGGCTGCAAACAATAAAAGTCTAATTCACTTACTGTTCTTGCTGCTAGGAATTTGCTCACTGTCCATTTGAGAATTCTTTTTTTCTTCTCTGGCTTCATTAGCAGCATTCATGGCAGCGTTTAGCACTATAAATGTATTTCATAATCTCTTCTCTTCTATATTTACTAAAGCGCTATTTTAAAGCGCGTCGTCGTCGGACGCGGATAGTTTTTTTGGCTTAAACATCTAATATTATTTTAATTTTTTCAAGTTTTTTTTTTGAAAAAACGCTCTGTAACGTTGTAGCCCTAGATCTTGACTATCTTTTAAGAAAAAGTTTGGCTTGATATCATGCTCCGTTGGGCTGGCTATCGATTTTAAGATTGGTACTCACTCAAAATTAAGGAAAAATCCGGGATTTTTTACTAATGATTTGAAAAAAACTTTTTTTTCAACAAGTTTTTGAGAAAAAAAAACGCTCTGTTACGTTGTAGCGCAGGATCTCAGCTATTGTTTAAAAAAAGTTTGCCCGGTATCATGCTCCGTTGGGTCTGGTTATCGATTTTAAGGTTACAAGTGGAGGGTACCCAGATGGAGTGCCGGGCAGTACCAAGGCATGGTCACAGGTTCAAATCTTGCACCCAAACCACCAGGATCGGGCCTAAACAATCATTACCCAACAAACAATGATTTTGCTGTGTGGACAAGCTGCGAATGCGGCTGGCGCCTTCCTAGTAATTATTAGTTTGAAGTTTCTTTAAATATCATTTTATTACCGAAAAAAGAAACCTGTTTTATCTTATATTTTTGTAAAATTAGATTAGAAAAAACATGTAGCCTACTTTATTGACATAACTTTGGCATTCTCCTTCATAATCCTTCAAACTGTTCGATCAAACTGTTTAAAAGACGTTTCCGACATTTTTAAAAAAATGCGCCAAATCGAAATTTTTCAGTGTCAAAATTCGTGGACCAAAATCAAAGTTGCTCAGAATGAGTCAGGGAACACGATGAACCGCGAGGAATTTTTGCCGAAAAATAACGGTAACAACGTCTTCTGCAAAATTACAGAAAACGTCTTTTAAAGGAGTATGTAAACCATTGCATAATCTCCGACGTAGTCAGTTGACTTTCAATAATCGAGCATTAATTGAGCACTCGCAAAAGTTTGTTCGCACACAGAATTTTCGCTGAATTTTTTCGCAGAATTTATCCGCTGATCTAGTCTGAAAATCTCAATGAAACTTTTGTTTTCTCACATTTTCAAAAAAAGCACCGGTTTATTGGGTAAGATTGTTTGTGTAGTTTGGCGAGTCTAAGGACTCGCCAAAATTTACCCTTTTAACCTTTTTGTAATGCGCCTAATAAGCTTTTTTTACACCATCTAACATAGGCAGGATTGTTCAAGTAGTTTTGTACCAACATAATAAAAAAGCTGTAACTGTCTAGCAATGGCATGATCTCTTTTTTCTTTTTTCCTTGAACTTTTAAAATTCAGATAGCTCTGTTCCAAATACCGTATTCCTCTAATAAGGCGGCCGGCCGCCTTATTTTCCAACCTCTCTCCAGCAGGCCGCCTTATTAGAGCGGGCCGCCTTATTGGAGCAGGCCGCCTTATATTTCAAACATCCTTTCATCAAAATTTATTTAAATTCTCGAACAACAAATTTTGAACTAAGAGGTAATAACAACAATCATAACAATGAATGATAGATAAAAATCTTAGACTAGGATGTAAAACAATTTCAATCAAAAAGTATGAAAATTAGGATTCGGCGCATTTAAAACAATTTTGAATATGCATGAAATTTTTAGGGGCCGCCTTATTAGAGCAGGCCGCCTTATTAGAGGAAATACGGTAATCTAAAATACAGAGTAATATCTCTGATTAGCGCGCCTTCTCCAATAAGCGACCCTTTGGAAAATGGTTATAAAAATGATTACATGGCGCTCATAAGAGGTTATACAATAGTTCAACTCTTTAAACAATGAAATTTCAAAATATAAGCCTTAATAACAAACAACCATAACATTATCAAGAAATGGTGTCTGGCATTAAAAAACGTTTTCACACACTACAGTCGAACCTCGTTATAAGATACACCCAGGGACCGACCCCAGCTGTATCTTATAACGAGGTGTATCTTATATAGGAGGGTAATTTGACGGGAGTTATTTAACTTGGGACCGGACCCAGGTGTATCTTATAACGAGGTGTATCTTATATAGGAGGGTAATTTGACGGGAGTTATTTAACTTGGGACCGGACCCAGGTGTATCTTATAACGAGGTGTATCTTATATAGGAGGGTAATTTGACGGGAGTTATTTAACTTGGGACCGGACCCAGGTGTATCTTATAACGAGGTGTATCTTATATAGGAGGGTAATTTGACGGGAGTTATTTAACTTGGGACCGGACCCAGGTGTATCTTATAACGAGGTGTATCTTATATAGGGGGTAATTTGACGGGAGTTATTTAACTTGGGACCGACCCCAGCTGTATCTTATAACGAGGTGTATCTTATATAGGAGGGTAATTTGACGGGAGTTATTTAACTTGGGACCGGACCCAGGTGTATCTTATAACGAGGTGTATCTTATATAGGGGGGTAATTTGACGGGAGTTATTTAACTTGGGACCGGACCCAGGTGTATCTTATAACGAGGTGTATCTTATATAGGAGGGTAATTTGACGGGAGTTATTTAACTTGGGACCGGACCCAGGTGTATCTTATAACGAGGTGTATCTTATATAGGGGGGTAATTTGACGGGAGTTATTTAACTTGGGACCGACCCAGCTGTATCTTATAAACGAGGTGTATCTTATAACGAGGTGTATCTTATATAGGAGGGTAATTTGACGGGAGTTATTTAACTTGGGACCGGACCCAGGTGTATCTTATATTGGGTGTATCTTATAACGAGGTTCTACTGTATACAAAATTATCAAAAGTACACTTTGAGCGATTATAGCTATGTGTAGTTTGTACAAAATTCGTTCTAGTGAAAATCGACGACCCGGTAAGAAATTCAGATGCTGCCTTGTGAATCATGTCTTAAATTTTATGCCGCTGTCAGAATTTGCTATATATATATGGTGTATTTCCTTTTTCGCTATGAAAATGTATCGTGACACAAATTTTGATCGGGACACGTATCGCGAATGCGAATCGAAGAGATGCATTGTGTATCCAAAAGGGTAGCGTAAGATTATGATACTTTTTTCAAAAAATGTAATTAACCTTCACAAATCTCATGCCGTGTTACAAGTGAGGAAATGTTTGAGAAACTATTTTTAACAGCAGCTAGAAATTCTTCCATTGTGAACGATTTTGTTGTTAAACAAAGCTAATTTATTGCATTTGGCTTTTTTTCTTCTCTTTGAAAAATTAATGAAAATAAAAATCATCATTATCAATGTCATTATATTATCATTTGAACATACGGTGCAAAACGCCAAGAATGCATTATTATCGATTCATCTTGTTATTAAAGTTGTTATTGACATTACTATACATGTATTTCAAGAGCACGCTGCCAAACAAGAAAAACTAGCCGTATTGGCCTGCACTGGAGCAAAGGATCCGATCAAAGAGCTACTGACAAATACACACTGACAATACACTGACAAATACACTGACAAATACCCATTAACACAAAGTGAGCAAGAAGAAGAGCTAGTTGACATTGAAGGACCATTTTTAGCAGAACAGGTTGGTCACAATTATGACATGAAATCAGTTTCTTAAAAAATTTATTTTTAGGACCGTCTAGAATCTGAAGCTACAGTTCAGAATATGGATCTAGAATTTGATGACCCAAATGTTCCTGGCACCTCGAACCAAGTTGTAATAAATAACATTTCATGTAATGTAAAAAAATCATTCTAAATATTTACAGAGGTCAGTTAAAATGTTTACTGCTGTTGTAAACCAAGATGCAGAAGTAACGGTTGAGCAAGGAATCTCCCGTGGTTCGCGCGATCTACAAGCGCAAGCTGATGATCAATCCATTCAGTTGATATGTTGTCTTTCAAAAAATTTCCATTTATTTATTTTACTATAAATAATTTTTTTTTCAAGAATCCACCAACAGATGAAGTTTGTGAAGCTATTAAGGAGCTTGAAAACTCCGCTGCACAAGTTGCACCTCTTTCATCATCAATCCCTTTGCCACCAAATAAAACACCAGCAGTATTGGCATTTATTCTTCAAAGGTAACATTTTTTATCAAACTAGAAAACATAATGAGTGTTGCAAGTCATTTTTGTTAAGTCCATTCGACAATAATGCAAAGCCCGCTCAGACCCTGTCAGCAAGTCAAGAGCCAGTTCTAGAAACGATTGCTAGAAAAGTTGTTAAGAATGATATTGTAGAGCAAGAAACTATACCACCTGTTGCACAGACCGAACGAGCAACGCCAGCTCAGGCACCATTGATATCTCTGCCACATCAAACAACATCAGCAGTAGAATCTAGTGATCAAAAGTAATTTAAAGCTTCCAAGTTTGTGAAAAATTTAGAAATTTTTTTTTCAGTGTTTTTGTGTGTAAAGTAAAGACTGTTAAAGTACTGTCTACCACAAGTCAGAAACTAATTGAGAAAAGGGCTACCGGAAATCATAATAAGATTGATCTTGTTGAGCGACATACCATTTTGCCTGCTGATCTGACTGTAGAAGATATAACTTCTCAACAAAGCCTTGAGACTCCAAGGTAATTTATTGATTTTATAATAGCGTTCTTACGTCACTTTATTTTACAGTTTATACGACAAAGAAGTAGAGAGCACTATGGCTGATGCTATTCCGGGCACAGAGGCTGCTGTGAAGTCTATTGTACAAAAGCAATCAGTTAGTCTCCCACCACCACTTTGCCTGAGTAAGATAACTGAGATTCAGAGGTAATCTAAAACTTTGAAAACTTGTCAAAAACACACTATTTACTTTTAGTCGAAATCGTAAGCGGAAAATTTCTTCAATTAATGATTTAAAAGTTTCAAAAAGAAAAAAATTCGACGACATATTTGACATTGATGCCGTAGTGGAAGAAATAAGCTCAACTTCTGGAGCCTTGGTTGCTGTCAAACCCCAGAGACCCGTGGAAAGAGTGGACAGGTGGCCATTGAAAATAGGTGACTTAATTATGAGAGAAACAAATACTTTTCAATATCTTTTTCAAGCCTTGCTTGCAAATACAATTTGTCTGCAGATAAATTTCCAAGCACTGTGCCAGAAGAAGGAGAGAACTGGATTGACCCAGAAAATGATACTTCCAGCCAGTTCCACTTTGAGACTTCGGAGCCAACTCTCTAATAGGTCAAAAGCAAAGAATAAGTCAAGGAAATTCCGGATTTCGGGTAGGGCTTCTAATAGAGAATATACGGTTACTGACCTGATTAATGACTTAATACAGCGACTAATGCTTGAATATCACACACAAAAAAAATTAAATGATTCAGTTATAAGATCGAACGGTCGTTCAAGGCCTGAAATACTGATCGATTAGTATCCGGCTTATGACTACTTTCGCTAGGCAGCCTCTTGCATGAAGTTAACGTGCTCCGATAGTTACGTTACAAAGGTCTAGCCATACTGTCTTGGGGGCGGAGCACGAAGGCACATAGAAAGTGACACTCTGACCACATACAGCCCGAAAAAGTCCAGATTTTGCTCTAAATGTACGCGTGTGGCTACATCATGAATTAGATGTTACATTTACTGGTTACTTTGTCAGATAGTATGCAGTCACAATGCGAACTGCTCACAAAAGTAAAAAAGCTATCTGATTGGAGAATTTAGAACACAAGTAATTGATATTGTCCTCAAGTTAAAAAGCTATATAAGTGAGGACAGGTTAGAGCCTACCAGCATTCGCTTGTCCAACTAGCTGATTCATGTCCTTCGCAGGCTTGCTGGTTCAGCTAAAGCTTTTTCCCAACTTGAACATTGAAATTCACCATATAAATATGCGTGAATATGCTTATTCATTGAAACGCAAAAAACACGAAGCCAGTAAAAATCGTATGCCCCATAATTCTAATGGTTTTTATTAGCATTATTTTTCAACTTAATGGCTTGAATACTGCTAATTGCGAGATTGATCAGTGTGCAAAAGGTCTGAACGTGTTAATTCTCCATGAAATATGGGTCAGATGCAGTAAAAACCAGCAAAACATAGGCGATTTTTGCAGAAACTTGAAAAACGGCAAAAAACGGCAAAATGAATTAAAAAACGGCAAAAAATTTACTCGAGAAATTTTGCCGTTTTTTTGCCGTTCTCGAAGTTAATTGTTTTTTTGAAAAATTTTGCCGTTTTCTTATCGTTTTGCCGTTTTTCCCTACCATGGATCTAACGACGTCAAATCTGATTGTTTTCTAAGATATTCAAAAACTCTATCTTGACAATAGCTTCTTGCAATTGTTGTTCTCTGACAAGCCACATGCTTATCTATGAGGCGTGAAAAATACCTTCAAACTTTGCTAGAAAACTTTCGCTTCCATTCTTCTTTTTCCTTTGGCTTCGAAGAAGGTCAATTTGAGCCGGGGGATCGACTAAGAAACTAAGAAAACGCGAAACTAAGAAAAACTAAGAAATTAACTAAGAAAACGCGAAAAACAGATTTGCGAATTTCTTTTTCTAGGCTGATATATAGGTCCTCAAGGGGGGCCTTCTATTAGAGAGAGGCCTTCTATTAGAGAGGGGCCTTCTATTAGAGGGAGGCCTTCTAATCGAGAATATACGGTAACAATTTTCCCCATAAATAATTAATTACAACACAATTTTGTCATGAAACGATTTTTGCCATTTAAATTTTTTTCGAAAAGATTTTTTATTATAATGATGGATTTTCCTAAAAGTGTTATTCGAAATGTAGGTGAGCCAAAACCACAGGGGGACCAAGGCAATCGAAAAAATTTTTTTCGAAAATGTTCTTCCCACGGTAACACTTTACTTGGCCCCCCCCACGGCTGACCCACTTTCGAGGTGAATTTTAAAAAACCGATTGCATATTCGTGTTTCTCGACCCGGATTTTACGGGAAATGATCATCAGATTCTGTGAAAGTGAAAAAAATATTTTTGGTATTTGCCTTGGTCCCCCAAGGTAAAATTTTAGAAAAATTTGAAAAAAAAATATTTTTTAAATTGGCGCCTTTTGAATTTTAAAGGAATAAGGGCTGTATTGGGAGGGGAAGGGAATAGAAGGGGGCCACTTTTATGGCAGAACAATAGAAAAGTAAATATATGTATTCTTCGCCTGCCTCACCATGTTTTTCAACTGGGCCGTGGCAAAAAGAGACTCTATATGCATTTTATGGTCAAGAGTACTTCTCGGAATCATGTCTAAGGTATGTGGGTGTGCGCATCTCAACTCCAAGCCCCCAAGCCCCCTTCGGGGCGCAGGGGCTTGGGGGCTTGGAGTTGAGATGCGCACACCCACATACCTTAGACCAAATCACTCGAAAGTGACTCTGGATGCATGAAAAAGCATGCATACCAGAGTTTATTTGTGCGGTAGGCCCCAGTATTCAAAACTATGTTCAACATCTTCTTGTTAGGGGCCTTGTGTGATTAGTGGCCCTTTTATTCCCTTCCCCTCCAATACAGCCCTTAATCCCTTTAAAATTCGAAAGGCGCCAATTTAAAAAATATTTTTTTTTTCAAATTTTTCTAAAATTTTACCTTGGGGGACCAAGGCAAATACCAAAAATATTTTTTTCACTTTCACAGAATCTGATGATCATTTCCCGTAAAAATCCGGGTCGAGAAACACGAATATGCAATCGGTTTTTTAAAATTCACCTCGAAACTGGGTCAGCCGTGGGGGGGGGGGGGGGGGGCCAAGTAAAGTGTTACCGTGGGAAGAACATTTTTCGAAAAAAATTTTTTTCGATTGCCTTGGTCCCCTGTGGTTTTGGCTCACCTACATTTCGAATAACACTTTTAGGAAAATCCATCATTATCATTTGAAGACAAAGCACGAAAAAAATTGGCAGGAAGACCTTTTTTGGTGACGTGTGTCATTTATTTGGCGCCTTTTTTTCGGGTCACGAGTATATAATCGAACTAAGTGCGTGTTGCAGTCACTCTATTCTCTCTGCTTTCGCTGATCGGTGCGCTTATTTTCTTCGCTCTCTCGTTCTTCGCTCAGTCAAAATCAGCATAACTTTCGCTAAGGTTTGTTTTGTTCTGTGTGACATGTTGTGTGTGTCATTCACGGAGTTATCAGTTGTCTTTTTCAGATGCCCGAATTTGCTCTTCAGACGGAACCAAGCCAGCAGGTGTGCTTCACAAGTGAAAAGCTCGGGGAGGAACCAGTAAATACCGTCGTCAAGATTACTAACCCGACCACCAAGACCGTCGCCTGGAAAGTCAAGTGCACGTCCAATGAAATGTTTCGAATTCGTCCGCCAGTTGGCATGCTTGGACCACAAAAGAATGAAGATGTCAAAGTGAGTTACTTGTCCTCTTCTATGTTTAATTTTATTCCTTCTCCTTCAGGTGATCTTCAATGCAGGCAAGACGGTTCCGGAAGACAGTAAGCACTATTTCGTGGTCTACTACATCTCTGCCAAGGATGATGTCAGTGCCAAGAAGCCGCCAAGAGAACTGTGGGCCGAGAATGCCAACACCTCTCCCGAAGGATCTCGTCGTCTCTACGTCACTTTCAAGAAGAACGGGTCGAAGGATGCCAAGAAAGATGAGGCCAAGAAAGACGACGTAAAGAAGGACGAGGACAAGAAGGAAGACAAAGAAGAAGACAAGAAGGCTGCTGAAGACGACAAGAAGGGTAGCTCCAAAGAAAAGAAGGATGAAGGGAGGACAAAAAGGTACTTTCTGTGTGTACTGTTTTGTACTTGGTTGACATTGATGGTGTTTAGGATTCGAAGCCTGCTGATAACAAGGAAGACGATAAGAAGGCGAAGGATGCCAAGAAAGACGCTGACGAACCCGCTGACGAAAAGAAGGACGGCGATGCTGACGACAAGAAAGATGATGATAAGAAGAAGATGATGAGTAAACCAGAAATCTTCTGTTTGTTTTGCATATCTGTTCTCTTGTACCTGACACCACCAATAAATTTTCCTTGTGTGTATTCATGGGTTGTGGGTAAAGCGTGTACACTGGCAGTTGGGGAACTGTTCAAATTATGTTAAACAGATTAACAGCTTCACTCACCAGCACGTGATACTTCTGAATGCACAGCTCCTGAATGCACAGCCCTAGCTCACATGAGTCCCTGCTACTTGACACTTTGAAAAAATTCGGACTCAGACATTGATTCAACTTAAACCAATCTACCATAGTGATTTTGAAAGCAAAAATTGGCTTACCCTGAGTCTGACATAAATTTTTCTGATATCAATTGATTCTATCAAAAAGTTTTTCTGACATAAATTAAAACGGCAGTAATTGAAATGCACCCTCAAAGGTCTGAATTTCCCCTCTAATTACTGAAATTCCCCCTATAATTTTATCTTTCAATTTTTTCGGCATTTTCATTGTGATTTTTTCATAGTTTTTGCATAAGCTTGCAGCTCTAGATCTTGGCTTTCTAATAAGCTATAAAACTATGCTGAATTCTTTAAGAAACGTAGGGGTCGAAAGGGAAGGGGGGCCCCTTCGGGGGCGCAGGGGGCTTGGTTGGTTAGAGATGCGCGCACTCACTTACCTTAAACATGATTCCGAGCAAGACTTTTGATAAAAAATACATATAGAGACCTTTTTTGCCAAGCTCCTGTGACCAAAACGTGGTAGGATACCTTATCACCTGATATTTTAGCTTGGGGGACCAAGGCGATCGGTCAACTTATGGTAACCAATATTTTTTTGAAAACCTATTTTCAGTGCGGAAATTCTTTAGAAACTACTTTTTTATTGATTTTAGCGTATAAAAATTACGGCGCTAGTAGCGAATACCCCCCCCCCCACAAATTTTTTTTCAAAATCATGTTTTAACCATTTCTAAGTAATTCTTATGCGCTGAAAACGATAAAAAAACGTGTTTTCAGGCATTTTCTGGCCTAAAAAGTTGGTTTTTGGAAAAAAAAAATTGGAAAAAAAAAAAATTAAAAAATTTTATGAGTGAATTGTGTCTAAGGTATGTGGGTGTGCGCATCTCAACTCCAAGCCCCCAGCCCCCTGCGCCCCCGAAGGGGGCGCAGGGGCTTGAGAGTTAGAGATGCGCGCACACACTTACCTTGGACATGATTCGAGCAGGACTCTTGATCATAAAATGCATATGGAGACTCTTTTTGCCTAGCTCCAGTGACAAAACGAGGTAGAATACCTTGGTCCCCCAAGGCAAAAAGTCGAATTTTGGCCAAAATTTTTTTTCTTTTCAAAAATCGACTTTTTAGGTCAGAAAATGCCCGAAAACACCTTTTTGTCGTTTTCAGCGCATAAGAATTACTTAGAAATGGTTAAAACCTGATTTTGAAAAACAATTTGTTGGGGGGGGGGGGGTATTCGCTACTAGGGTCAAAATTACTTAGAAGACGTCTACACACTATTCATAGTTGACCAAAAAAGGTTGACCAAAAACAAGTTCCAAAAAATATTTGTCGGTAGTTTGAAAAACAATCCATGCTATCATATGTGAAAACGTGTAAGGAATTAGGTTGGATAAGACCGAAATCCCAATTTCACTCACCCGAATCCCAAATCAGGAGTACCGTATATTCTCTATTAGAAGGCCCGGGCCTTCTATTTTTCAACCTAAAAAAGTCGGAAAAAAAAATATTTCGATTTTGAGATTTTTGGGTGCTCAACTGAAATTTTAAAAGTGGAATCAGGTGAGCTCGTGCTAACTAAGAAAACGCGAAAAACAGATTTACGAATTTCTTTTTCTATGCTGATATATAGGTGCTCAAGGGGGCCTTCTATTAGAGAGGGCCTTCTAATCGAGAATATACGGTAGGTACCACTGGTCCAGGTGGATATTACCTGGATAACCTGAAAATAAAAAAAAAAAACTATATCAAAAGTAGGGTTGTCGATGCATCGAAATTTTCGATTAATTGAATCGAATCGATAATCGAAATCGAAATTTTCGATTAATCGAATCGAATCGATAATCGAAAATCGAAATTTTCGATTAATCGAATCGATAATCGAAATTTCCAATGAATCGAATCGAAAAACCCGAAAATTTTTTGATCCTCTTAACAACCAAAAGGCCGACTGTAACTTTCTGGTGTATAACTCTAACTTTTCACGCTGAGCACGATGGCGCACGAAATTTTCGTGAAAAGGTGTGAGTGGAACGGGTAAAATAGCTCCTAAAAATAGGTCACTTTCACCTACTCTTAACCACCTGGAATTTGTGCGAAAAATCGGCGGTACTCGCTTAAATTAAAGAAGCACTTAGATGTGTAATATACCAAAATAGAGGGCGTAATCAGGGCTATCTATTGCTTGCAAACTTGTATCTGAGTGATTTCAATTTACCAGAGCATTTTGGATTTTCTCATTACAAGCCAGTTTTCGAAAACCCTCTATTTTAATCATGAGATGGTCCTAGACATGCCTAGACATATGTAAAACACTCGTGTCTTACATATCATTTCGGACTTTGGCTTCCAAAAAATTATTTAAGACTTTTTCGGCTTTCAAAAATTACTTTAGGCTTGTGTTTTCTGGAAATTATTTCAGACTTTTCTTTTCAGCAATTACTTCAGACTTTGGCTTTTCCATGTGTACACATTCTCCGTGTGATATAAAAGGCTACCTTAAGACCGCAGAAGATTCCATTAATAATGGAATCGAATCGATAATCGAAATTTTCGATTAATCGAATCGAATCGATAATCGATAATCGAAATTTTCGATTAATCGAATCGATAATCGAAATTTTTCGATTAATGAGTGCGATTAATCGATTTCGATTAATCGAATCGACAACCCTAATCAAAAGTAAACCTTGTTATCAAATGTGAAACCGTTTTTTTTTGTTTTTCATGTTCCGAAACCTGTTTGCTGGACTGATTCGGGCATGCTGAAGATGGTTCAATAGTGGTAAAACGCCGTTTTGTATGGTTATTTTTGAGTTTTGGGAAAAAATTGATTTTGCCAAAACTCGATTTTACTATAACTCAAAAAATACCCTACAAAACGGCATTTTACCACTATCGAACTATATTCAGCATGCCTTAAATAGTCCATAAAATATGTTTCGGAACCCGAAAAAGTAAAAAAATTGCTCCAAGTGGACGACCACTTGGTTTGGTTGGTTCAGACTGAAGAATTTAAATTCCTGAAAAAAATTTCAACGAATTTGAAAAGTTTTGACCAATTCGTGTGTGGGCCAATTCGTGTGTGGACCTATTCGGTATGGATCAATTCAGTGTGGATCACTTTGCTTAACGCTCGTAAATGGACATCCACCTGGACCAGGGGTACCCATTTCTGGTTTTGGGGTCTGGGTAGGAAGAGAGTTGCACCCAGACAGGGATCGAACTTCAGTGTGTGCACCATATAGTGTCAATGAGCAACAAATGAAAAAACTCAGAACGAAATGGCGGATGTCGAACGAAAGATGTGCTCACCGTGTCACGGCAAAATGGAAATAGGTCTTTAAAAAATGCTGAGGATAAGCATTGATAAAAACAATGAAGAACAATTTTATTCTCTTGTCTACCAATGCCAAGTTTCAGAATGTTAATGGGAAATTAGTGCAACTACCCCATCCAATTGACTTCACTTCAAAGTGCATTGGCTGCTAACAGGAATAAAGATGAAATTAATATTTTTGACCATGAAGACAAGGTGAATCCACTCATCTAAATTCGAAACCACTCATAAGACTTTTTATTTTTTTTAGACGCCCTACATCAAAGCTAAGATGGTTCGGAATGATCATCGAGGTGAAACACTATGATGATAATGGTGGAAAAATTAGACTTCAGAGGAAAGACACAGCAAACGATTTTAATCAAAACCACATAATAACAGATCTTTTCTTACATTACAATTGTTTACTTTATTAATTATAGCATTGGTCAGACGCATTCATCTTATGATGGACTCTTTTTGCTTCATATCCAATGCCATGCGGTGGTAGACCGTAAGGAATTTTAATACGATGTAAGGTTTCCCTGTAACGCCAAATAGAAATTAATGCAACAACTCAATAAACTAACCAGTCATATTCTTGCTCGTAAGTGTAGCCGCCATCACGCATTCGCCTCTCCAGAAAGCAGTAGATCTGATAAAAAAAAATTAAACGAAGTAACATATCATTCAATGACATATAAGGTCAGAAACATGAGACTTCCATTCCTTCAAAAGAATAGCTGGCTGAGTTTTGTTTTTCACTTTATTTTAAGCACTTTAATAAGTTTTAACAAATTCAAATATTTTTGGCCACTGTAACCGTTTTGAAAGAAAAAAGGTCCACTTACCAGTAATTAAATTAAGACATATCGACCATTTGACTGACTCCGATACAAATACCAACCTTGTCGAAATCAGGAGACTCATTTCTAGGAAACTGATCAATGGTTCTCAGGATTTCTGCCATCATTTCGGGGAAATTTCTAAAAATATTTCTAAGGCATACAAAGTTTCACATAGGTGAAACCTTGAAATATCAGTTTGATTTCGCAACGCCAGTTTGGCTTCGTAGGTCTTGTTGCGGAATCTGAGAGAATATAATTTTAATAAAAAGTCAAAGAAGATTTGACAATACTTTTTCCCATATTTGAACCAAGACAAATCATTATTGAAGAGATAGAGCACAGTATAAAACCAGCTTTCAAGGTCGTCTAATGGCAATGGCGGCTGAATAAACCGTTAATTTGAGAGAACACGTCAGAAAACAACGAAATTGCCTGTTGACGATGTTGCGACAAAGACTTGAATTCAGTTGTCCCCCCTCTGGTGTATCTGCGCAAATCTCTGTTTGAAGCTGGATTTCCATCTTTGTCCAAAAAGCGCAATGCCAGCTCAAAATCGATTATGTACACAATTCCAGTCTAAACTCCACTCACTTATACGGCATTAACTCTGGTTTAACCACAACCGGATACAAATTATGACCAGATACCACGACCGGATACAGTGCCAAATTCCACCTTGGTCCCCCTGTTAATTTTTTTCAACTTTTTTCGATTTTCCGAATTTTTACGCACTTAGGTTTACGCTTAGGCTCAGGGTAGGCCAGCGCACGCTAGGACGGACTCAAACGTGTGGTTTAAACACACTTTTTTTTACTTTTACTGAAAAACTGTATCCGGTCGTGGTATCCGGTCGTGTTTGTATCCGGTCGTGTTTGTATCCGGTCGTGGTATCCGGTCATAATTTGTATCCGGTCGTAGGTCAGTCATTAACTCTAGGTAAGGAAAACCTGAGGGAAGCGATAGCCACACACGAAATTAGTTGGTTTTATGTCTCTAGAGAAAAATCCACAGTAATGCAGCTCTTCAATTGAATTCAGCGTCTGAAAGTTGGAAAGAAGAATCTTGAAAAAGGTGACATAAATTACCTGTATGGCAACTCGCAAACATGTGGCTTGAGAAAATCCATGCGGAAAGAAGCGGACATCGTCACCGAATTCAATAGACTTTCCAAGTTGGACCCAAGCCGTTCCATTATGACAAATGGTTTTTTGCTGGCAGGAAGACTCTGATCGTAGAACTGAGCAAAATGGTGGCATTTTTTGAGAGCAGCAGTGGACAGCACATCAACCTAAAAGATGAAAATGGAAGATATTAGAAAAATATTTACTGACTTCTCTAGATTGACGGGTGTGCGAGTACCACAATTTAATTACGAAGAGATTGCCATTTCGGTCCCTGCAAACGTTTCTACCTGGACTTAACGTAAATTAGAATGTGCAAACTAATTTCTGCAAATTGAAATGCTTACCATAACCCCAACCAAGTTCACCCATGAGAGAATAAACCCCCGTTTGACCAATGAATTCTTTAGAACTAGTTGATGCAAAGGAGGTCATCTAAAAAAACGAGATACCGCAAAAAGGTATTTTATTTTATTTGTACCAAAACAAACAGCGAAACTAGGAACTCTTTATGATGTTCGCGATGGAGCAATTAATTTGCGGGATTCTATTCGGATCAAATTATTTCCTACCGGTAATTTACTGATGTCCACCAGTATATAGCATGAACGAGCATTTCACGGTGTTTTCCGCTGGTAAAATTGGGTACAGTAGATTAACCGTCACCAATTTGACCGTCAGGAATTCTGACCGTCACAATTGTGACCGTTGATAAATTTGATTATTTCGACCCTTGTTTTGACGATTAAAAACTATTTGACCGTTACGATGTTTATCGTTGACCAAAAGGCAACTCTTAGCTCAAAAAGAACAGTCCTGTATATTATGTTAACGGTCAAACTGGTGAATTTATTAATGGTCAAATTATGCTGACGGTCAACAAATTTTCCCCGTCAATTTTCCGCCGCGACAATTTTCCGCCGACAATTTTTCGCCGTCATTTTTTAATTTTCTGTTTACACATCAAAACTTCGTTCATGCATTTATTTTTTGCACCGCCCTTGTTATTTTGGCTGAAGTCTACTATTCGCAAACAACTCCTTCCTCATAGTCAAATATAATAGGAAAATCAACTGTGGAATCCGAAGTACATTTTGACTGCGGGTGTATAGGAGACCTGTTCCGTTTTTTTTCAGTACCCTATCACATTTCATTATTCGTTACAGATGCACGCCATCCTCGCAAGGTCGTACGCTTTTAACTCGGAACATGGGAATAAGATGTTCGTCGAGGAAGGACGAATGTACTACAAGAATCGAAATTAAAAGGGAAGAATGAAGGCAAAGTCTCTGCCAACTGCGATGTCAATGGATGCAAAGGCAGAGCTTGGTTTTGGCTCGAAAGCGATTAATTCATCAAGTATAATTCATTGTTTTTAAGTTTTTTCACTGCTTTCACTGTTCATTTTAGACTTGTCACGCTTCATGGATGTGAAGCTAATCCCTCGCATGTCTTTTTCACGGCTATCTGCAACAAAGAAAAGCAACTAGCGACAACTACTACAATGGTGAGAGTTTTCAATGCTGTTTTTTTTTCATTTTTATGGTGTCTTCTTGCAGAGAACCGGCGAAATAATTCAGCAAGTTAGGAATCAGTCGAGGATCTCAGGTATATAAGATACTCTTCCTAAAATTGGAAATCGGAAGCGAGGGATTCGAAAACCAGGACCGATACAGAAGACTGCAAACCGCCTCTTATTCCGTCGTCCGTCAAAGTTAGTTCCTTTTGAGCATAGCCACTGAGAAATGTTTATTTTCAAGGACATTGTGATCCCGCCTGGGTACCGCTTCTACGAAGCCGTCAGTGGAATCCAGCCAGATGAATTCCTTCTGTTCGACTCAGGAATGGAGAAAGAAATCGGAGGAAGAATTCTTGGTTTCGGACGCAAAAGCTTTATTCTGACACTCAAATTATAGTTGTTGCGGAATGTTATCATTGTCTGAATAAATTACAAGTCGCTTCGTTTTTAATTTCTTCAATGAAATGTGAAGTGTGGAACGATACAGGGAAAAAAAACAAGAGGAATGCTAGGAAATTAGAATTGAATGATGAAAGAAAGTTTTGCAATTTCAGCTTTAGCAAGTCACCACAAAACAATATAGTTGACTGAAAAAAACCTTGATGTGATCACAGAAACGGAATAAAGGAAGAAAATTGTCCGCACGAAATTGTCGGCACAAAATAGTAAGGTGTGGTGAAAAAAAAGAATAATTCAATGAAATAAGCGCTAAGAGCTAAGGATCCGAGTAAGTAGTGTTTGTAGCTCGACCCCCATCACTAAAGAAAACAGTTGAGAACAGAAATTGAATTATGGCGGCGGAAAATTGTCGGCGGAAAATTGGTCAGCGGAAAATGTGTCGGCGGGAAATTGTCGTCGGAAAATTATCATGTACCCCACATTACTAGTTTCTAATAATTAGTTTTTAACTGAGCCCCTGTATTTGAGAACAAATCAAGATACATTTGTTTTATGAAACAACTCCTGAATTTAATTATTTCTTGATTCGTATTCTTGATGATTAGCATATCAAGAGAAAACATGCTAGAAAATCTTTGAATTTTATAAATCATTTAACCTTGACACGTCAATGGATGTAATGTATTTTTCTAACTCCTCCCACCCTCTCTCTAATTAACGCCCCTACCTTCTACCTACAGTAGCACCAGTTTCTTTTAATCATTAAAGGGCCATTAAAGGGCCGTCCCCGACAACGAGGATTTCAAGTGTTTGTATTGGCGCGGGACAGTTCTCTTTCGTCTTTCATTTACTCTTTTGACTTGCTTCGAATGACTCAAAAGAGTACAATGAAAGACGAAAGAGAACTGTCCGCGCGAATTCAAACATTTGAAATTCTCGTTGTCAGGGACGGCAATGGCTCTTTAAGAGACAAACCGAAAAACACGTTAAAGTACGTCCTACCAAGCATAAGGAAACAAATAAACAGGAAAAAAAAGAAGAGCAACCCGGCGCGAAACTTCTACCCTCGAAACTATTTGTCAAAAAAGAAGCTGTTAAAAGCTTCGTGGGGGTCAACGGCCGGGGTCAAACGGCTGGGAGTCGAACGTCCTGCTCCCAGATGATGGCTATGGTATTTATAGCAATGAGAGTGGTAAAGAACAGCAGGAGGAAGCGTTGTTGCAGGCAAAAAATCTGCGGTGCCAACAGCTGTTATCCGGGAGGTAACTAATATGATATTTCTTTGAATGCTGATGCCTTTGTTCAGGTCTTTCTTCAGTCGAAATCTATGGGAACGAGAAAGTACTTTTTCATGAAGGCTATATTTACTGGAAGGAAAAATCGTATAAGATAAACACTTACTGGGAACGCGTCAAGGTCGACGAATGCAACGACACGAACCTAACGCCCCTATTATACATTATTCAAACATTTTCGGAGAAACGATGCTTTTCGGGAAAACGTAATTTTCGGGGAAATGATTTTCGGGGAAATGATACTTTTTGGGGAAATGAACTTTTTGGGGAAATGACCGTGTCCCGTCGAGGTCAGTGCTGTAAATGGCACCGGTGCGGCACCGTCCCCGGCCGCACCGGCACCGCCGGTGCCCGGTGCGGTGCCCGGTGCCGAAATTTTAGAGGTCGGTGCTCGGTGCGGTGCCCGGTGCCATCATTTTAGAGGTCGGTGCCGAACCGGTGCCGCACCAGCAAGTGGTATGTATCATACCCGGCAACAGCTAACTAAGTTATAATTCGCCTCGAAACAACACAATTATGTCGATAACATTGTTCATTTTTGCAATTTAGTTGAAAAAATTCAAAATTAAAATGATAATTTTTTTAACATATATAAAAAAATGTCCGGTGCGACACCGGCAGCACCGGCACCGCCGGTGCCCGTGCGGTGCCCGGTGCCGAAAATTTGGAGGTCGGTGCCCGGTGCGGTGCCTGGTGCTGAAATTTTGGAGGTCGGTGCCCGGTGCGGTGCACGGTGCCGAAATTTCGGAGGTCGGTGCCCGGTGCGGTGCCCGGTGCCAAAATTTTCCAGGCCGGTGCCCGGTGTGGTGCCGGTGCCGAAATTCCAAAATTACAGCACTGGTCGAGGTAGACATCAAACCAAGAATTCGACCAAGCTCCAACTTACCTTAGTGTCATATTAATCAAAATATTGATGTACTGAATAGACTAGGGGAGCCCAGGAACAGATATTTTTATAAAGATTTAAAAAAAAGAATATTAGCTTATATTTATTTCAAAATTTTGTTGTATTTTAAACGCGCTTCGCGCGTTGTACTGGTGCTAGATGGCCGCTTAAAGCGGCCAAAATTTACAATAAAAAATGCTTATTATAAAACAATTCGTGTATTTTTTGAAGATCAACTTTAACGAATTTTATATAAAATATTCGAATTGTCATTGACTTGTCGATTTAGAATTACAAACATCCAATCCAGCCCAAGATCTGGTGTCCATTCTTGGACATCTAACCCCGCCCGGATCTCATACTAACTTTTAGGATATTCTATAATTTCACACATAATATATGTAGACACACTATATGCTATGAGGCATTTGACCCTGTCCACATTATTATATTACTTCCGGCTATTCACCTGACAACACCGTTAAATGCCCTTCAATGCATTATCACCCTGTCCATCATTACTATGCTACTTCGGGCAATTTACCTGACCAACATCGTTTGAAGAATAATGAAAATATCGCTTATCTTATCTAATCTGTTTTTGCTTTTTTATCTTTTTAAGTTTTTTCTGAAACCTAATAGTTGGTCATTGATACTTAGTGTCAATTTTTGGTATAATTCTGACCCAAACTTTTTTTCGTTTGATAGCTGATATGTTGCAGTTTTGCCCTTTTGGTCAGCCCAGCTCCGTAAAAATTTCGGAACACCCTCAAAAAGTCCAAAGAACAGAAAAAAATTTTGCCATGAAAAATTGGCTAAAAAAAGTTAAGCTAAAAAAAATTTTTCCATGCTCCCCATAAAAAATTGCTCGAGAGATGTGCAAAATGTTTTGAAAAAAGTGCCCGGAACATACCGAACAAAGAGCTTTTGCGAAAAAGCTTGTTTTATTGTATATAGTGATTATGATCTAAGCTTTTGTTTAATATATGAAGCAATACGAAATATTAGGAAAGTTCATCTTTGATGACAAAAGAAGTCGAGAAAACACGACACCGATCTTGATCAAGGAGTGTGAGCACAGGGTGAATTTATTTTGCTGTAATCGCTCCAAATGTCCTGTTAAATCAAGAGTCGCGTTGCATCGAAAAAAATTTAATGTATATGTTTTCGATGCGTGAAGGACAACTAGCTGTTGGTCTAGGGCGTTAATGAAAAAAAGCAGATAGCGTCACAGGCGGTCCGAATACCTAAAGAACATCGAAAAAACAATAAAGTCTTTATTTAAGCTTTACACATTTCAGACATTTTTTCACAGGTTTTTCAGAACAGATGCGATAATCTAGAACAGTCGAAAGAGCACGCCTCTGTGTGTTTGACCAATTCCAAAGACCAGCAAACAGCCATCTGTGTTGAAGAATTCTGCAGTGAAATCGCGACCAATCAAGCAATTCCATCCGTTTGGCGGGAAAGCAGAGTTGAAAGCTTCCTGCAGCAGACGAGGCCAATCATCTTCGCCGTTGTGCTTTCGAATCTTCGTCAGCTCCTGAAAAAAGGAATAAAAGCTATAAGAAATTAATGAAAGAATTACATGAAACGCGAAATTGATCATTTTTTCCGGCATCACATCACCTTCTACCAACATGTCGTAGTCCGGATCAACATGCACCCAAGGCATTTCTTTGAATTGCTCTTCTAAAAGCTCACATCTTTTATAAAAATCTTGAGGTGCATTTCAGTTTAACTAAAACATGCCGATTTTTATAAAACAACTAGGATGATTTAAAAATCGAAGGCGAATTGAAAAACCGAAGACTCCAAGAGAAAGCTAAGGAAAATGCTACATAGCAAGCCAGAAAAAGTTTTGATCACGAGATTCTGGAGAAAAGCCATTTGAAGTTGGAGCCTCCAACTTGGAGGTTTGACTCTGTCCGACGTTAATTCAAGCTAACTTTTCTTCATGGCTCATTTATAAACGTTGTCGTTGTCGTTGGCTTTGTCGTTGGAAAAAATGTTTTATAAATGCGTTTTTACGCCAACGACAACGACGACGCCAACGACAACGAATTTTTTCTTTCAAGTTGGAGAAGTTTTGCATTTTCAGTCAAGATTTCGAGGTGAAACGTGTGTGAAACCCTGTGCTCTTTCAAAATTTTGGCTTAAAATGAAATATTTGCTTGATTTAAAAGAAAAAATTTCGTTGTCGTTGGCGTCGTCGTTGTCGTTGGCGTTAGATTTTTTTTATAAAAAGGTCGTCGTTGTCATCGTCGTTGGCGAAAAAAAGGGTTTTATAAAAAAATATTCCAACGACAACGACAACGTTTATAAATGAGCCATCAAACTTTTTAAATTTTTACTAAAATGCGGTACAGGTTTTCCGGCTCTAGGTAAATTGCCCCTCTTCAAATTGCCCCTCGTAAATTGCCCCTCGGTAAATTGCCCCTCAGGCAGTGTTTCCAAAACACAGAACAGAATTCGAAAACAGACACAGAATTTGTAACATCACAGAAACAGAACAGAAAACAGAATTTTTTGAAAACAGAAACAGAACAGAATTCTGTTCTGTTTCTGTTTCAAAAAATTCTGTTTTCTGTTCTGTTTCTGTGATGGAAAAATGCTGTTTTCTGTTCTGTTTCTGTGATGAAACAAATTCTGTTTTATGTTCTGTTCTGTGATCGAACAGTCAAGCAGTTTATATTAATATTTAACTGATTGCTGCATACAACCCAAACATTTTCATCTGCTCTCTTAAACGCTTCGATCAACAGATACTCCCACAGACCGACCTCCCACAATCCCACATTTGATACCTCGCTTATTATATGCACTCTTTATTAGAACAAAAGCAGACAAAACAATGACAACTTTACGCACTCTTCTCGAACAACAAGTTACAATAAACGATAAGTTGCGAATTTAACAGGTCAAGTTCAGTCCGATTTCTTTGATTTCGTGTTCGTGAAGTTTCTCTCCATCGTATTCATTCACCAGCCAGTCCAGTTCTTCCTCGTCTTCTTCTTCGCGCCTACCATATTCATCTCCGAATTGCGACGATTTCACATCGACTGAAATTACATGATCCGTTAAACTGAGTGCAAATAATGGCAAAGCATAGATTTGAAACGTAACCAACCAGAAGAATGTCTTTGAATGCACTGATCATATTACTCCCGGAATCCGTGACTACTTTATAGAGCATCCGCGTATTGAAGCCATATTCACTTAGCAATTCCTCGGCCTGTGCCCTTAAAAGAAAGCCCGTATGCGACCCTTGCAATTCCTTTAAACCCAAAAAGACGCGGCTAAGACTTGTAGCCTTGTCAATGCAATGCAAAGTTATGCCTAAATTATTCATGCTATGACCAAAAGCAAAAGCTTATAAGTACCCATGTAAGAGTGCTTCATATTTGAATCCGACCAAACGTCGCAAGTGATAGAAGGGCGAACGCGCAAATCTCCCAAGGCTGCTTTGACTGATTTCTGAACAGCGGCGCATCTTGAAACCAGCATGCACTTGAGCGTATCGAAACTTCTCGGCAACTAAAATTCAGTAGGCTAGAGTTTGCTGGATAAATAGAATAACCGTGTCAATTTTCATACCTCCACATTTGGGTTCAACTCTGTAAATAGACCTCGCATCAACGGATGAACGAACATGCTTATCGATATCCCGGTATGGCTAGAGCGGACGTAAGAGCTTGTTGAATTTTTCCTTCCTGAAAGCGGTAGTAGGACGAGTCATGCGGTAAATTGAAAGTGACCTACTTTGTTCTCGGCCTCGAGGTGATGTCGGATCTTCTTAAATTCGCTGGTGGCTGCTCTTTGTTCGGATGCTTCTTAATCCAGTGATACGAAAGAGTGCTTGCCATAGATGGATGCTTGAAAACCTGCAAAAATTATGTAGTCGACTTGAGACACAGAATAAAAATGGAATACCTGTTTACATTCTCGGCAAACCACGATTGTACAGCCCGTAGCATCGATCTCCTCGGTGAAGTTGCTCCAAATTTGTCCACGACGGCTTACTACTCTTGCTTTGCTCTCGACACTTGATTGCGACAAAGGCGAACTTTCAGCAGTACTTGACATTGGGTCCTGAAAGATGAAAAATAATCATCGAAGCTCGGAAATAAAAAACTTTTGAGCAATAAATAGTAACGAAAAAAGGATCGGTTTGGGCAGGTAACATAACATGAAACAGAATTTGTTTCATCACAGAAACAGAACAGAAAACAGAATTTTTTCATCACAGAAACAGAACAGAAAACAGAATTTTTCAATCACAGAAACATAACAGAAAACAGAATTTTTTGAAAACAGAAACAGAACAGAATTATGTTATGTTTCTGTTTGAAAACAGAAACAGAACAGAATTCTTCTATTTCTGTTTTTGAAAAATTTCTGTTTTCTATGTCACTTCTGTTATGTTCTTATTCTGTTTCTGTGTTTTGGAAACACTGCCCTCAGGTAAATTCCCCCTCAGGTAAATTCCCCTCAAAATTTGTCTCGGCACGAATTTTTTGATTCAAAAAAGATTTTATTTCGATCCACTGGCCATAGTGGGGTGCCCGTCCGGTCCCTGTCCCGTCCTGGACGGCACCTAAAAAATGGACGGTTTCTGTTTCTGATGTTACACGTTTGAATCCTGGTGGTAGTAATTAAATCATTTTTTCAATAACAGTCATGAACTAAATTTATAAGACTATTATTTCTCAGACTGTGGGTGGAAAACGCCTGGTATCTCGCTTATATGGGTATTCAGCTCCAGAATTCAAAATTTTTGAATAGTGGTACTTAAGTATTGGTACCCAGATATGGTTTAGGACGTTTGAGATCCTGAATGTATGAATGGCTTCATAGAGGAATAGGAACAATCCACCACCTACAAACCGTCTTGGATTTGCTCGGAGGTACCCAGCCGGAGAAGTATCCACTTCCAGAACCCCAAAATTTAACATTGAGAAAATTGGGCTTGAGTTCAGAATCCCCCACGGGGACTGATCAGGTGGAGGAGATAACTTCATATTCGTGTTTCTCGACCCCGATTTCATGAGAAAGCCGCGCGTTTTTTTGGTTCTGAGAAAAAAATTTTTTCGAACCACAGGGGGGTATCATGGTTTTTTAGTCAAAATTTGAAAAATTTAAATTGGCGCCTTTTGAATTTAAAGGGATTAAGGGCTGTATTGGGAGGGGAAGGGAATAAAAGGGGGCCACTAATCACACAGGGGCCACTAACAAGAAGATGTTGAACATAGTTTTGAATACTGGGGCCTACCGCATAAATAAACTCTGGTATGCATGCTTTTTCATGCATCCAGAGTCACTTTCGAGTGATTTGTGTCTAAGGTATGTGGGTGTGCGCATCTCAACTCCAAGCCCCAAGCCCTCTGCGCCCCCGAAGGGTCGCAGGGGGCTTGAGAGTTAGAGATGCGCGCACTCACTTACCTTAGACATAATTCCGAGAAGTACTCTTGATCAAAAAATGCGTATAGAGTCTCTTTCTGCCACGGCCCAGTTGAAAAACATGGTGAGGCAGTCTAAGAATACATATATTTACTTTCTATTGTTTTGCCATAAAAGTGGCCCCCTTTTATTCCCTTCCCCTCCCAATACAGCCCTTATTCCCTCACAAATTCAAAAGGCGCCAATTTAAATTTTTCAAATTTTGACTAAAAAACCATGATACCCCCCTGTGGTTCGAAAAATTTTTTTTTCTCAGAACCAAAAAAACAGCCGGCTTTCTCATGAAATCGGGGTCGAGAAACACGAATATGAAGTTATCTCCTCCACCTGATCAGTCCCCGTGGGGGGGGGGATTCGTCACTGCAACCAAAAATTGAATCAAACCATGGTTTCTTGCTCAGAATCGTGCCCTTATTATGATTTTGATAATATTAAAATATCGATTTGACTTACCAAAACGGACCCAGGTGGTAGTACTCAGGTAGTGATACCTGGGTAGCAGTGAACTTTTTGTCTTATGAGGAACTCCAATAAATTAAAATGTCTTCTATAATCCAACCTCAGTTCTACTGGATAATCCATGCACCAACCAAACAAGTGGTCGTCCACTGGTGCAAATTTTTTTTCATTTTTCATGTTCCAAAACCTGTTTTCTGGACTAACTTGGGCATGCTGAAGATAGCTTGATAATAGTAAAATAAAGTTTTGTATCGTATTTTTTGAGTATTCGGCAATAATTTATTTCACCAAAACTCGATTTTACCAAAACTCAAAAAATACATTACAAACAAAAATTTTAACCACTATCAAACCATCTTCAGCATGCCCTAAGTTAGTCCAGAAAATAGATTTTGGAACATGAAAAACGTGAAAAAAATTCGAAACAAGTGACGACCACTTGGTTCGGTTGGTGCATAGATTATCCAGTGGAACTGCGGACAAATTATAGAGAAACATTTTAAATAATGGGAGTTCTTCATAAAACAAAAGAAATTTATTTAAATTTTTTTACTATAAAGAGAGTTCACTGCAGGTACTGGAGACCTAACTGAACTAAGAGAACACCCAAAAGATTATAGACTTCGAGGGTGAGTCAAAGCTAATGAGGATGAATCTGAACCATTGAGAGTGGATCTTCGAGAATTTCAAACTCATTTGAATAAAAAATCCCCTAGGACAATTTTGAGGGGCAATTTACCGAGGGGCAATTCACCTGAGGGGCAATTTACCGAGGGGCAATTTGAAGAGGGGCAATTTAACCGCCGCCCGGTTTTTCCCTAATCGGTAGGGCAATTCTATGAAATTCATTCATAAAAAAATTTTTTATGTAGTAGTTTACAGTGATGTTCCACGTGCACGATTAGATCGATTATGATTATGATCGTTTACAAAAATGTAATCGATTGAAAATTATTAATTTTTCGATTACTTTTCTGTAATCGATTGTGAATTTTTGACTCTTTCGATCAGTTTATGTACGCGAAATTTGAGGCCCGATTTTTCAGAACGCGACATTTAAGGCCCGACATTACATCATTAAAAATTTTACGGTAGTACTCACCAGGTTGTAGGGTCCGGGTGGGTAAAATCGAAATTTTAGTCTTTACAAAGCAAATTTTTCCATACGATTTTGCGTATGAAAGCATAATTGGTTTTTCGATTTGACTAAATTTTTTTTTCACGTCAGCTAGGGGATATCCAGTTACCTAAAAGTACCTACCCACATTTCGGGGTTAATATGGGTAAAATTGCATTTGGTCCTATCAAACCTAATTCACTACCCATTTTACGTTAGAAGAAGTAGTTTGTTTTTGATGTTACCAAATTTTTATTTTCAGGCCAGCGAGGTGGATATCCACCTGACCATACGGCACCTAACAGGTTTCGGGTTTAGTTAAGTAAAATCGAAATTTTGGTTTTATCAACCGGATTCACCACATGATTTGAAATCAGAAAAAAATGCTTTGTTTTGATTTACAGCGTAACATCTAAGAAGGACATCCTAAAAAGAGACTGAAGCAGAAGTCTCCGATATTAGCGAATTTTCCGAACTAATATTTTCGACAACGGAAAATCCGAATTATTTTTTTTCGAGAACAGAAAAATTCCAAAAAAAATTCAATCTAAGGCCTCAAACACAATGAGGAGTCTGTTTGCGCGATGCTAAATCAGATTTTTGTCGCACGGAAATGACCCATAACTTTTTTTTCAATTTTTCAAAAAATTATTTCTTTTATATTACTTTATTATGATAATTTGTAGCTAGGGGCTACCAGATAAGCATTTCATGAAGTAGATGTTTTTTGAAAAATTGAGATAAAAATGAAAGACTCCGCCAAACTCCTGACTCAATTCTAGTCAGGAGTCTTGGGCGGAGTCTTTCATTTTTATCTCAATTTTTTAAAATACAACTACTTCATGAAATGCTCATCTGGTAGCCCTGAATCTTAGCTACAAAAATAGTAATAACAGAATAATTTTGAAAAATTGAAAAAAAACTAATGGCCATTTCCGTGCGACGAAATCTGATTTAGCATCCGCAAACAGATTCCTCATTGTGTTTGAGGTAGGGTTGGCGAAGGATCGGATTCTTCGATTCGAAGAATCGAAAAGTCGATTGGAGTCGAAAATTTTCGAAGAATCGGATCGGATCGAAAGTCGAAAATCGTTTTTTTTCGAAAGAATCGACTCGGATCGAAAGTCGAAAATCTTTTTTTATCGAAGAATCGACTCGGATCGAAAGTCGAAATACTCGAAGAATCGACTCGAACCGAAGCCGAAATTTTTTAAAGATTAACTTAGACTAAACTTATAATAAACCATGATTTTGAGCTATTGGATTTCAAGTTGGTATTTTTTAACAAACAACATTGAGCATACACATAAAACAATGATCGCGTATCATTCTCTAACAGTAAATCACGAAATTTCTTCTGGCTCTTTTTGTCTGGCCCTATAATACTCGTCTGCTAAATTTATCTTGATGATGAGCAATTTAGCCGCTGTCTGCTTTGACAGGCGTGAACGGAGAGAATTTGCAAAATAGCAGACTTGCCTTGGAGAAGCACCTATCTGAAGCAACACTGGGTAAAAGAGATTGGAAGATAATTGAGGGCCAGCAC
>SADC01000441.1:0-115808 GCA_004194705.1 Ditylenchus dipsaci
TTTTCAATTATCTCTTTTTTATGTTTTTATTACATAAAATTTTCAATATCGCATTTAGACTACATTTCAAAAAAAAGTTAGAAATCGACCACTAAATTTGGTCATTTTGGCCACTAAGGGGTACCACATGGTCATAAAACCCGATTTTGTGAAGCCAAATTTTGGTTAAAACTTTCCCAAATGCATCAAATAGGTTTCAAAAGCAAAAAAACAACAATTGACGATTGACTAGAGAATTTCCAGTAACTTACCAAAGTCTAGTTGGATTCAACTCCAACCTGAATACTCCACGTGAATTTTCACGAGATTAGCGCAGCTTCTTCGGCTGCAGAGACAAAACTAAAGATTGAAATATCTTGACAACTCCTGAGGATCATTTGGTACACATGAGTGACACATGAATGATCATGCATCGAGTCTTCTCAGATAAATGTGCATGGCAAAATTGACCAAAACCGAAATTTTCATAAAACCACTGGGTTAATTAAAATCGGCAGCGAATCAAACAACGAATACACCATTAGAAAGCTGAGAAGATGCTATATCTGGTCAGACAGAAAAAATTTTGATAGAAAATTCTTGCACTTGGTCGTCCTCGCTTCCGTTCATGGCACATCGTAATCCGCAGTTGAAGAAAAAAAGTCTTGGTTAGCAAAGAAAACAAAAGCAAACCTTGAACGACTCGCAACTGCTTCTGTTGGCAATGAATCCCACGCGTTCACGATCCACTGCAGATAGACATCCATCAAGGCGTTTTCGATTGCCGCCAGTTGTCCACTCTTTCTGCGCATCATCGACATCCATCAGTCGTATTTTGTTTGATCTGCGCTTTGAATGGCCATTCCACGATGCATCTGGGCTAAACTACTTTCAACTGGACTAAAAACAAATTTGAAGTGTAACTTGATGAACTTTGTGCATCCGCCTGGAACCACTTGCTTTCGATCACTTCAACTTGACGCCGGCTTTCGCTTTATCGTTGTCATTTGCAACTTGACGACCTTCAGTTTGAATTCCGCAGAGTAAGACATTGCTGTCGTGGTGCTTTGCCCTCTCGTTTCGCCATGGGAGCCACTCCTGACTAGTATGCTTTCCTCTCAGAACCACTTCCGTAGTTTGCGATAATAAATCACTTGAAAGTGACTCTGGATGCATGAAAAAGCATGCATATCAGAGTTTATTTATGCAGTACGCATAGTATTTCGAAACTATGTTCAAAATCTTCTTTTTGGTCAAAATTAGCCACTTTTTGGTCCATACACCAAGTACAGACCTAAATTCTTAAAAATGGTCAAAATGGGTGATTTTGGGTGGTCTAAAACTCAATTTTTTATTGACAGACTCAAAAATGACGCCTTTTTCGAACTCCTGATCATTTTAGGTCGCTATAGGGTCTTAATATGGAGGGGAGGACGTTGGGTGTACATTGTACATTGTGTACATGTATATTCAAGTAGCTCCGGTTTCTCTTCTATTTTGAAAGAAACTTTCAAAATTGTTAATTGAATGAAATATGTTTTTTCATCTCTTTGTAAAAGCTTGTCTTTTGAAAGTGCCAATAATTATGGGCACTATGGCGATATCTTTGATCGGTAGAAATTTGGTGCCAGTACTGCTGTGATGCTCAACGATTAAAAAGACGAAGGAGCACAGAAAATAATATAGAAAAATCATTCAATATCGGTTTTTTGCTCTTTACGCGGTTTTAGTTTTATTCGAGCATCACGTGTTTTGAAGATTTGAAAAAAATTCGTAATTGCTAAACATTATTCACTTTTTTGAAGCTAAAATGAGCTGAAAACTAATTATTGTGTAGTTTAGAAGAAGTAGTTTAGTAGAAAAACATGAAAAAGTGGTCGAAAGCCATTTTTTTCGAGGACTACACTATACTTTACTTTAGCTGCAAGCTCTACTGATTCTACTTTTCAAATTACAGATTCACCCAAAAATCTCGAGATAGACTCAAATCTCGAGATAGACTGAAATAATAAGAGAAAATAAGAGATCAGATTTTTTCAGTATATGACATGCATATTGGAAAATCTTTTTTTTTAAATTTGATCAAAAAAAAATTTGATCAAAATCAAAAATTATTGGCGAAAAGATATTGAAACATTACTTCATAGATCATTAGTTTTTATACATGTACAGGGTGCGCCAATTTCTTCGCACGTATTTGTTTTGGCCATAACTTTTTTGTCATGATTTTGACGTAATTATTTTTTAAAGAAAGCTTAGACTCTAGGCAACCGAACTGTACTAAATAAATTCTATTTGGCAGTTAGAGGTGTGCGTGTATCATACGAATTTGTTGACTTTTTTGATTTCAGGTGCTCGAGATCTGATTTTATGCAAGACGGTGCTCCTCCGACTGGGCTCTACTGTTCGCAATTGTTGGACGAAGCATCTCTTCGATGGATGAGCCGTGGAATTCCGACTTCACCGGCTCGTTTGCTTGGCCGCCCTATTCGCCTGATTTGACGCCTTGCGACTTCTTTCTCTGGGGATGGGTGAAAAGCAAGGTCTACACGACTCAATAACTTCAATGGCCAGCTCAGAAGAAGAATCACACAAGCGTTTGAGAACTGCCTGGTGAGATGATCAACAGAGCAATGGAGCATATCAAAGCCGCTCGAATACTGCCTAGAAGTGAACGAAAGATCAGTTGAGCAGGAATATGAGTAAAGAGTTGTTTATTTGACTGTTGTCACAAAGTGGTGTTCAAATAAATTTTTTTGTCAATGTTTGGTACGGTTTGGTTGCCTAGAGTCTCAGCTTTCTTTGAAAAACAAATTACGTCAAAACCATGAAAAACAAAAAAGTTATGGCCAAAACAAATAGTCGAAAAAATTGGCGCACCTGTATATTCAGACTATATTTCATTAAATTGAAGTAAAACATGGTGCATCTATCAATTGTTGTGCCGATGACGTCACATGACATCATTGACTGGCACGGAGTTCTTTGACTGAAGCAAAAAATGACTTAATTTGAACAGTAAAATGCAAAAAAAAAAATACTAAATATTCAAACTAAAGCAAACAGTGAACACTGCTCAACACACAAACTGCGAATAGTTAACAACAAAAGTGAGATATTTAGCTACTTCATTACCGTTATTTTATTATCGTAAATCTTTTGAATTTCATGGCAAAATTAATGAGTTTTTTTCTTCCTTCAGCTTTGTGAAATAAAGTATTGAGAACCTAATCTTTGCACCTTACGTAACCTCTCCCACGACGGGAATCTTCGAAACCTTTATTCAGAAACACTAGGTTCTCACAGACAACTATCATCCACACAGACATACAATGCGAGTATAACGCAGACAACTACTAGCCAGACAAGCTTTTTCTTGCATTTCTTCGTCGAGTGCGTTTCTTAACTAACAGCTGCGGTCGAGGTAGATACGGAGCCCTTCTTGCACACCATAGGTTGGCGGATTTCCACAGGTCTTGGGGATTCAGGCACTAGAGCAGCAAGTGACACTGAGGCTGATCAACTTCTGCAGAGACTGAGCAGCACCAGAGCAATCGCACAAAGCCTAACTTAAAAGTTTCTCAAATGATTTTTCAACTCATCCTTCGAACTTTTCCACGCAGGACAAATCACAGTACGATTTCGGTTTCATTTTATATTGCAAATATTTCTTGTAAGAGAGCTCATAACAAGATTAGCAGATTCCTTTTTGATTCACTAACTAGATTATTATTATATCCTATTATATAATATTGAAGATTGGTTTCATAAAAAAATAATTTTTATTTATATTCTATTCTTTGAATACACTTTTTTTTATTATTAAGAAAATTAAGTAAATAACACCAGTTAAAACGCAGTTTTATTATAATACTTTGTTTCTATAAAATTAATTAAACAATAATAGATACAGAAAAAATTTTGATGAAAAAATTCAAATAAATATTTTATTAGGTTAAATTTAATAATATGAACATTTTCTCGATCTTTACTGTCCTTTCAAAGTCATTAAAAAAATGTTCTCCTATAACTTTTTTTTTCAAAATTCGACCATATACTAGTCATGACCAAATGCTTGAGCATGCACATCGGACGAGTTTAGCAACTTTCGTGATTCCACACTTTGCTATTGAATGAATTTGTTATTTTATCATATTTTCTCATCTTTGTATTCTTGTGCGTTACCCATGCTTATGGGTGTCATATTAAACAATTTTTGAATCACTGGATTTCCTAGGAATTGCTCTAATTTAATCTTAATTAAATAGAGTGAAATAGAAAAAGTTATCATTAGCATAAGGAATTATTTTTAGTAGCATTTTGATACAAAAGCATTGACTAAAGACGATATCGCAAGTGCTTGAAAGACCGTGCTACTTTGATAAGCACAACGATTTGCGAAATTATAATTCGCATGGGACCACCCACATTTCATCGAATATTTTTTCAATTGTTTTTTCTTTGCACATGATTTTCAAAATTTTAACCATTCACTGGTCAAGCTCAACGTTGCTTGAATATCCAGATCGGACGACTTACCGTATTTCTCTAATAATGACCCCTCTCTAATAATGACCCCCCCCTATTTTTGACTAGGATTTCAGAGTTAAGGCATTTTTGATTGACAATTTCGGGATTTTTAGGGGTTGAAAATAATGACCCAGGGTCATTATTAAAGAAAATACGGTAGCCTACTTTCACTGTGCCATAATTATAATTATATGAGTAACTGTTGAAAATTTATTTGAAAATGGAATTCAAATTTCAATGCACACATGAAAAAAATCAGGGTGGTCCGCGCCATTCGAATTCGCGAATCGCTGTGCTTTTCAAGTTTCATGTCCTTCAAAGGATAAGAAAATTTCTAGAAGTTGAAAAGTACGAGCTTAAAAAATTTGAAACGATATTGAGACTAAGTTGATTACATACTTTCTTTTTCACAGACGTGCACCAAACTTTCCCACAGAGTGATTTTTCTAAGCCTATTGCAAGATTGCTATATTTCATATTCTTGTAGAAACAATCATGACTTCTAGCAGAGTCGGGCCAGCGAGGCGGTCTACAAAACACGGTACAACACCTAAATCGAAATAATAAATTACAAAGAAATTGAGCATATTGGATTTCGTTGAAAATTTCCGCACCACATGTCGTCCAAGTACGCCCGAAAAATATGCTACATCAGCCTGAGGTTTTTTGCAAAAAAAATAAATCTCAAAAATCATTCATTCATATTTTAAAATAAATTAGAGCAGACAAAAATCACATAATACATAAACAGAGTCATTTTTTACAGTTGAACAACATGTCACTAAGTTGAAAACTGAAAATGAGAATATGCGAAAAAAAATTTAAGTCTGAGCAAAAAAAGACAGGCGAGGAAGAGAAGAGGAACACTGAAAAAAGTATTTTACCTAATTTTTCAAAGCAGCATAACATCATTTACATCAAATTCAACATTAAGCGAGTGAAAAAGAGAAACTTTTTAAAATATTTTCCATCCTCGCCATGATTTTGCTGAAACGAAATACAGTTCCTGCACGTGTAGTTTCTGATTGCCATTAGAAAAAACTCACAATGAAAAAGCTATTGTTTTACAACAGAATAGCAAAATCACTGATTATTGCTATCAAAATGAGAGGTCATTTTAAATAGTTTAAAATAATTTTTATAAATTGAACTGGTCAAAAGTTTAATTCAGGTTTAACGCTACAACAACATCTTTACCATTTGTTGTAGCGCAATTTAAGAGCTCCAAAACTCATTTGCTAGAATTTTTTCCAAAGTCTGTGTGATGCGATGGGTCCTTTGTTATTCCGAATACAGAGGTGTTGGGCTTAATTAATACAGTTATTAATTGGTATGTGCTGGGATGAATCCGAATACTGGCTCACTCAATACCATGCTGACCGTAACAAAAAAATTCTATCGATCACGAAATAAGTTGGCTTCAGGTTACTATTAAGAAGGTGTTAAGAAAGCATTTCTTCTCGTTCACAAGCCGGACCAGAGGCCTAGCATCCGAAAAATTCAACCTAGCACTAAAAAGTGCTAGGCTCAGGTGAAAATCCGCAGAGTGGACCCCGCTGATCGGCTTGGTCTATTGAAAGTAGTTTTACTTTTGCCTTCCCACATTTTCGAATTCATTTAATCGATATTATTAGCGCGCCACAGATCGCTCACACAGCATTTCTTTGAATACGCGAGTCTTTGTTTATTTTACATGATTTTTTTTCCAAAAGTCTAGTTGATTTTCAACATAATATGAATTTATCAATATATTTACAAAATATAGTAAAGCATTGAAAATATTAAAAAATGTTAAATCATCAGCATAAAAATAATTTTCAGTAGCATGTGGATAGAAGAGCATTGCTCAAAGACTATATCCAGAAGTGCTTAAAAGATCATTCAACTTGATGAGCAAATCGATTTGCGAAATTTGAATTCGCGCGGGACACCCTAATTATTTTTAATATTGTTTTTCAATTGTTTTTTGTTCGCACATGAAATTTTTTAAAATTTCAAACCATTTACTAGTCGAGCTGAACGTTGCTTGAACATGCCAGATCCGAGAACTTAGCACACTTTTGCTGTACCATTACTACTTATATGAGTACAGTCGAACTTCTTTATAAGCTACACTGCGGGAGCGATACTAGATGTAGCTTATAGAGAGGTGTAGCTTATATAGGGAATATATTATACGGAACATACACAACTCGGGACCGGACCTAGGTGTAGCTTATAAAGAAGTTTGACTGTAACTGTTAAAAATTTACTCAGAAATAGAGTTCAAATTCCTAATGCACACAAAAAAATTAATTCAACAACATTATGGACAGAATTGAGGTGGTCCTGCGCGGACTTTCTAAATTACTTGCTCGAATTTGTGAAAACGTGCCGGTTGAAAAACATCCAGCATCGATTGTGGAAAAAACCCGATGTTGCCTAAAGAAAATTATATTTTCGTGATTTTTGCAAAAAAGAAGCATGAAAAGTGCTATTTCTGCACTGAAAACAAGTTCAGAAATTTTTACTCTTTCACCTGGCACAAACAATTTCAGAGGACATGGTGATATGAAAACCTCACGCCCTTTTTTTAAAACCAACACTGATTTGTCGAATAAAAAGCAGTAATAAATGAATATTTAAATTCTTGCCGAAACTTTACATTGGACCTTTTCAGACGCTTTGAAAGCGCGGATGGATATACGTTAAATTGCACTGTTGAACAAGATAGACGCGAGAAACTTCCTAAAAAAGTTCTGTTTTGCAACTTTGTTCAGAAATCTATTAATGGAAATTCTCAATTTGAGTTGTTTCAGTTCTTTGATTATATCTTTTGTTTTGGAAATGTTTTTGTGTAACTAGAGCTCTCATCACGTGCAAGATTTAACTGCCTGTCAAATAAATGGCATGCAAAGATTGGGCCAATTCAAATTGGGTCAAAATAAAGTGAAGGATTCAGTTGTTTTGAACTGAATTATTCACTTCATTTTGACCCGATTCTAATTTGCCCAATCTTTAGCGTGCCAAATAAATACCATATTAGTCAGGTGAGGGTCGTAGAACATGCAAGAAAATTGCATTTTTCAAAAATTTTGTGAAGCGAATAATTCAGATTCGTTTTTTTTACTGCCTAAACCTTTATATTACAATTTATTTATTGTAGTAGAAATTGCAGATTCTGCGCATCATTTTGATACCGAAAAAAAAGTACGAGTGGGGTCAGAAAAATCTTCACTCATTATGGACTAGGCCTTAGTGTATATTAACACTTGAAAAGAAAAGTTTTGAATATAAAAAAAACATGTAATAAATAACCATGCATTCCTTTTTTGATTAAAGTAAACAATTCAAAACATAAGTAATGTGGAAGATTATGTAGTCAATGCATGTGAAAAGGTAGAAAGAATTAGAAAGAAACGAAAATTAATTAAATTTCTACGCCACACCCTGCATCTAAATATACACGGTACGTGACAAAATCCTGCCGCGCCGAAATCCTGCCGCGCCGAAATCCTGCCGCCCACAATCCTGCCGCGGCGAAATCCTGCCCGGACAAAATACTGCCGCATCAAAATCACCCAAAACCAAACCAAAATCCATATTTTCAAACCATAGAGTCTACACTATCCGTCATTTTACTCATGCCAGTCACTATTGTCCCATTCAGAATATCCAGACACTATTAGTCATTTTACACACGCCAGACACTATTTTCCCGTTCATACTACCCACACTATCGATCAGAGACACTATCGGCACCAGACACTATGACACGTACAGGTGGATAAAACAGCCACAACACTATATACTTACGGGAAAATTCCACGAAGAGAGTGTATGACGGCCTGCTCAAAGTCCACGTTGATATTGTTAGGCTCGAACTCGGGCATCAAGGATCGAATCATTCCGACAGCTTATCGTAGGTTGCGCGATTCTTATTCTTTGGCAATGAGAACAGGATTGGAAACACGTATTTGCCGCGATCCGGATTGCTTGCTTTCTTTTCCACCATAACTGCATACACCTGAAAACATAGAGTAAACAACGAATTTAACAAACATTTACCTGCGTGAACGGTTCCGGCGTCACGCTAAACGTCCTATCGAAATAAGCATCTTTCATCTCAGCAGCCCATTCCAAATTTGATGCACGGCCAAAAATCAAAACCCTAAAAGCAGGTCAATAAGTATATCTAAAAACACCTTATAAATACCTGTCCGAATCCACAACGTGCTCTCCTGAGTCAGCCAGCAAGAACAATTCAGCGCTTGATAAAACTTGAACTCCGCCGGAATTACAACATCGTGCACGACATTCGCTGCGACCATCGGTACTTGATTCTTGATTTGAGTTCTTCGTACTTGCTTTCTGATTGCGCTTTTCTTCAGTTACTCCGAGACTAGCATTGGAAGATTCTGCAACACGTTTGTAAAGATTCGAATCGGTTTCTGAAACACATTATTAATCAAAGTCAACATGTCTAGCACCTACATCTTGCGACTGAGCTGCCATACTTCGTACATTCGATTTTATTTGAGCCACGTGCACTGCTACCGGATCCACTTCGTGATTGTGCTGTCCATGATCTTGATAAAGCTGTTATTCACCACAAGAGTGTGCAGTCTCGCCTTGCAGACACCATCCGCCGTTTTGTACTTGTCACATTGCCAATATTGCTTATCTCCGTTCGGCTCAGCTTTTCTTTGATGAAGAGGTATTCCATGTATTCAGCCTTCTGCTTTCCCTTCTGCGAATCCACGAGAGCGATGATAATCTGAAAACAATAGGTTATCAGTTAACAAAATGTGAGGCAATATACCTGTTGAACTTCGTTTGCTGGGAGCACTGCTTCTTGATCTTCCATTTCTTCATCATCGTTGAGTTGCTGGTCATCGTCTGAAAAATCCCCATCTTGCTCGAGTTGTTCCATAGCTGCGGCCAATTTACGCTCCATTTGCTCTAAAAAAGATGACTTAGAGTAAGATACAACATGCAATGTTAAGAGCAATGAAAAATGGGTAGTGACGTTTGATCGAAAACCGTTTGAACGAAAAACCGTTTGATCGAAAACCGTTTCATCGAAAACCGTTGGCTCGAAAACCGTTTGATCGATAACCGTTTCATCGAAAGGACGTTTGATCGAAAGGGACGTTTCGTCGAAAATAATTTTCATATGGCAGTCAAACAATGTATACGAAATTGTCATTGCCTTTATCGCAATTTATTTTATCTCTAAACGCACACTAATTCACTAATTCACGCACTTCTAAAAAGGCATGTTTTTCCCAAAAGATAGATGTCTGCCATCCGGGGCTGTGGAAATTTATCGATGCTCTTCGAGTGTTTCAGCAAGGTCGTGATCAGAAGTACATCCAATAGCAAGCGGGGAAACATCCGAAAAGAAAACGAATGAAATACGTAGAAGCCGATCGTCAAATTTTCTTTATCGTGCAGGACTACGAGAGACGGAGCACAGAAGAATTTTGAATGGGGATTGCTAACAATTTTGAAATGGAGATTGAGTTTTTTGTTTGTTCAAGTGTTATGTCATTCAAAAAAAGGCTTTGAATGTGGTAATGAAATGGTTGTAATGTTTGAAAAGACAAAAGTTTTTAGTGAAGTTTAAAACAAATTAATTCTCGTTTTCCTTAATTAAAAAAAGTTCTTTACAAGGAAACGTACCTTACGGGGACGCCTAAGAGAACAGGATTTCGTGTGCGTGAATTATTGTACGTTTAAAGATAAAATAAATAGGGACGAAAAATCCTTGGAACGAAACGGCTTCTAAAAATTGATGTAGTGGTGCTGTTTGAATCCACCTGGCGCATACTTTCATTTATTATAATTTTGAGTGTTTTGAGTAGTTAAAGATCCATACACTCATTGCCAAGGTTGTTGTTCGAACCCCTCTAGGTGCAATCAGTGCCGACTAGAGGTCCTCGATTCATGGTCCTAGTCAGTCCTAGTCGCTAAACAATGATTGGGAAATGATTTGGAATGCAAGTATGTTAAGTGCACTTAAAAAAATTATTTTCGGTGAAACGTCCCTTTCGATGAAACGGCTTTCGATCAAACGGATTTTCGATCAAATGTCCGTGTACCATCAAAAATATGCAAGAGAAAGTCAAAAAAGCTGAATATGAACAACTACCTGGTGGACAAAAAGTCCTTGGACAACTTTTGAGCTCACTTTTTGAAATAAAAATTTCATGATGAAAAAAATTCCAAAAAATAGGTTTTGTAGCCCTGAATCTCTTCTTTCAAATGGCATATTGCTTTTAGCTTGACTATTTTGGATAAGTCACCATTTGGCTCCAAACACTTGCCTGGTCATTTTGAGAAGGTTACCAACAATTTTATCACTTTAACTGGTCAAATGTTTTATTGAATTTCCATTGTCGCTACAAAATTTTATCACCATGTTGTAGCGCAGCTCAAGAGCTACAAAACCCATATTACAGAATGATTTTTGAAAATGAAAGTGTTGAGATATGGCCTTTTGGAAAAAATCAATTTCTTGAAAAAATGACCAAAATCCAAAAAATTGGCAAAAACCTTCATTTTGGTCATTTTTTCAAGAAATTGATTTTTTCCAAAAGGCCGTATCTCAACACTCAGATCTTTAAAATTTTTTCTGTGATATGGGTTTTATAGCTCTTGAGCTGCGCTACAACATGGTGATAAAATTCTGCAGTGACACTTAAAATTCAATAAAACATTTGACCAGTTAAAGTATGAAAACGTTGGTAACCTTCTCGAAATGACCAGACAAGTGTTTGGAGCCAAATAGTGACTTATCCAAAATAGTCAAGCTGAAAGCAATATGCCATTTGAAAGAGGAGATTCAGGGCTACAAAACCTATTTTTAGAATTTTCTCATCGTTAAATTTTATTTCAAAAAGTGAGCTCAAAATTTGTCCAAGGACTTTTTGTCCACCAGGTACAATACAAATTAACACGTGTTACTTTACAAAATAATTCGCTCCAGGACAAAAAATTTGTCCGTGACCGAAATATACACTATTACAGTAGCTTTATATCACAGTAGCTTTTTGGGGGAGGAGGGTATATTCCAGTAGCGTCGAAAATTACTGTCCATGTTCAAATTCCTCCGAAGACAAAAAATTTCAAAATTCGGTTTTAGTGTTTCACTCACGCAGAAAGCTCGGATAAATGAGATATCAGGTTGTTCAAAAAGTTCCCTCCGATTAAAATTTAAAAATTTAACGAAGGTAACAATAAATCACTCCGGTGGATGATTGCTTTTATACTCGATCACTGTTCATCGTTCCACCAAACCTGTAACCCTCGGGCGAAAAAGCCAGAAAACTTGACTGAAAGGATTGCTTGACAAATTATTGATCTCCCCCTCAGTCTGGAACTCTTTTTCCTTAAGGTGATTTTGCAGCGAGCGAAAGAGCCTTGCTCAGTTGTCGTCGTCCGAATGGCTTGGCCTCCGCTCCTTCCTCATCCTCCAGATCATCTACACCTTTTACACCAGTCCTGAATCTCTTCATCCACTCAGAACATCACCTCTCCGAGAGCGCTTTATCACCGAACACTTCTCTCAATTGTCTAGCCGCTTCCGCTTCTTTGATCTCGTTGTCTTCTCGATAAGAAAAAAGAGACAATGCGCTTATGCTTCTGGAGACTATTTATTATGATTTCCCTGAAAAGATCAGATAAAATTAATGGCCGTAGATGAAAACCCAAAGAAATATAAAGAGCGAAAATCGGACGAAACTTTTTGAACAACCTGATAGAATCAATTCCGTGTTTCTCGACCTGATAAGATGAGAAATTTAATATTCAAATTATTCATTAATGATAAAAATATAAAATATAAAAAAGGTTAATATAAAAATCATGAAATTCTTTTCAATTTTCAACTGTCTTTTCAAAGTCATTGAAAAAAATATTCTCTTATTAAATTTTCTTCAGAAAATCGAATCATAGACTAGTCAAGACCAACATTGCTTGAGCATGCCACATCGGACGAGTTCAGTAATTTCCTTCCTTAACAGCTTGCTATTGAATTTTTTTACGATATGTGCTGGTATATGACGCTAGCATCAAAAATCGCCAAGAGGTTAATTTTAACATTTTTTACCAAAAAAACTATTTTGTTGCATAATGTGATTGAAAAAAAAATCATGAAGTAAGAAAAAATTCATTATTAAAGAATCAATGCAACATGTAAAGCAAATGTAAAAAAAGTAGAGTAAAAAAATCGCTACTTAATATACATTATATTGTTATATTTTGAAAAATTACAATAAAAAAATACAATACTATGTTAAAATAATTTATAATAAATTGTCTTATTGAGTAAATTTGAAAAATATTAAACACATCTGAAATTTAGTAAATTAGGTATAATGGATACAATACATTTTCGAATTCATTTAATTGATATCAGTAGCGTGCCACAGAATGCTCACACAGCATTTCTTTGAATAGGTGAGTCTTTTTTTATTTTACATGATTTTTTTCCAAAAGTCTAGTTGATTTCAACATAATAATGAATTTATCAATATATTTACAAAATAAAGTAAAAAATATTATCATAATATTATTATAACATTATTGAAAATATTATTATAACGTGATACAACACCTGAATCGAAATAATGAGTTACCCGGAACTGAGCATATTGGATTTCGGTGAAAAGTTTGGCTCTTTAACCTTCCGCGGTACGCTCAAAAAATATGCCTACATCACCCCTGTCGTTTTTTTTTCAAAAAAAATTAAACCTTGAAAATCATTCATTCACTTTTTAACCAACTTGAAGCAGGCTGTAAAGGATAAGAAAGGGTTCTAGAAGCCCTTTTTATAAACCAACACTGATTTGTCGAACGAAAAGCAGTGATAAATAAATGCTTAAATTCCTGCCGAAACTTTACATTGGACCTTTTCAGAAGCTTTGAAGAGTTGCGGTTGGATATAAGTCAAATTGCAACAATGAACAAGATATATCTGAAATAAGTTTTGTATTGTAACCTTGTACTAAAAGCTGATGGCCCTTCATTTTCGTAAATTGAAACATTTCCGGTGCCGTTTTTCTTGCTCTGTAGCCTATTAGTGGAATAAGGTAATATAAGTGTCGAAATTCCAATTTTAAAAATAAAAAAGCAAATTAATTGGATAGGGAAAATGAAAAGAAATAAGTTTCTTTCAGTCTATAAGACATGGCTATTGCTGAATAACTCAGTATAACAAATTCCATCACATAAACATTTGCAAAAACTTTTGCATCAACCTTATAACTACGAAATATACAAAAACTACAATCAATCTTTGATGTATTATACACCGTATAAAAATTTAATAAGTATGATATACTGCTTTCAGGTTAAGCAGTCACTAAAATTCTTATAAGATAACTGAAATTATCTTCTAATACTATAAACGGCTAAACTGTGTTCTGAAAGCCCTACGAATAATATAAAAAAAATGTTACAAACAATTTCAAAATTTTAATTTATTGAAAAGTCTAGTTTGAAAAATAAAAGATGATGTAATAAATAATCATGCACTACTCTAATTTAATTAAGGTGAACAAGTAAAAAGTATAAGTAATGTGGAAGATGATGTAGTCAAAAGTTTTTAGTTGTGAATTTTTGCTGTTTTTTTTTTTTCACACATTTGTTGGAACTCATACGCAAAGTTGACCCCAAAAAATTTATGCTCAAAAATGATTTAAATGATTTTATTTACTCTTCAAATACATCATAATTCCAATCCGAATCAAAAAATTTACGAACACCAATTTCACCATCATGTTCCTCCACGCTTTCGATTTGCTTGCTTAAACTTCTGCCATCCACGAAACGATACAAAGATCGAAGATTGAGATGTTTAAGAATATCCATAGACAGCAGATTGAAAGAATAGCAAGAATGAAAAATGTTTGATGGATATTAGCAAATAATATTTTTGGCGGTTTTTAAAAAAAAATTTTTTTGGGGTCAACTTTGCGTATGAGTACCCTTAGTTCACCCACCCAGTCCACCATTTCGCTGTTGAACACGCAGAGCAATCGGGGCAACATGCGTTCCCTATCTTCTAGTTCAGCGTCCATGCAAAGAAGACAGCCCAGACCTTCTTATCAGTTAAATGGTGAGGCTTTTGCTACCTCTTCAATTTAACGCCCCCTAGGCTGAATTTGGTTGGATTTGACTGAAACTTAAAGAGTTATACCCCCGATTTCACAGGAAGAGGGCGTGAATTTTCAACAGTAACAGGCAATTCACACAATTACAGGCCTGTTCAACCAGCCAAGTCTAAAGTCCATTTGCACAGTACCCAACCATGCTGCTTCTAGAACCTCCATTTTGGTGCGCTCCATGAACAACTCAGCTTTGTAGAAATGGTCATTATTTTTAATTTTTTCTCTCACACCCATCACAATAAGTTTTTAGAAAGCACCTCCGCCCATGGTGTTTTCCATTACCCATTCCACAAAGAAGGCGAGACCGACTACTCATTTTTAGGTCGAGAGTGGCTTTTCAAGGAACTCTACCAGACGGTTATTAGCATATTATTAGCATACATACGTATTTATTGATACTTTTTTAGGCAGTGCTGGAAAAAGCACCAGTAACTTTGATCCTGGGCGCAAATGGCAGTGGAAAAAGTGCTGTGCTGAATCAACTCGTGCTAAATTCACCTTTCTTCATAAAGTGGGTTTGAGACGGTAATAAATAAATGCGGTAACCGAACATTTGTCACTTTTTGAAATATTTGCCGCGAAATTTGTCACTATAGTTATTTTTGTCGCGCGACATTTGTCACTTTTTGTAATAAGCAAAATAAGGTAAATGTGTTACATGACGCTATATCGACTTAAAATAATATTTAGCACTACATTAGCGCTGTAATTAGTCCTTAAAGGGGCATGCTCGCCGCCGATGGAAATATTTTGAAAGGCGGGTACTAGGTCAATTCAAACGAGAATTAAAATGTTTTCATTACTTATAGCTGGCAGAGTACTCGACAAATTTGCATTTCAAAATAATTCTTTTTCGAATTGACCTGGTACGCGCTTTTGAAATATTCCGATCGGCGGCGAGCATGCCCCTTTAAATAAGTTTTTAGGTGGTATCGGCTAGTTTTAGGAAATTTTTGTTCTGGAGGATCAAAATAGTCTTTTCTCAAACGGTGTGTGGATACCAGCAGGATTATTAAAAATAAAACACGTATTAAAAAGTGCGAAAAATGTTTTCAAAAAAGTGACAAATGTCGCACGACAAAAATGATAAAAAAAAGTGACAAATGTTTCAAAAAGTGACAAATGTCCGGTTGCCATAAATGCACCAAATGTGAGTAAAGATGCCGTAAGACTAAACATGTCTTGACAAAATATATAATATATGACACTAGCGCCGAAAACTTCTACCTCCGGATACATTTCTGATTTCCACCTTGAAATTTTTTCACTTTATAACTTCCAGCCAGTGTAAAGGCCAAAGGTTTGAGTAGCCGTATTGGCAGGGAGTCAAAATTTTGGAAGGTGTCTTTAATTTTAGCATCCTCGAGCACTGTCGGAAGCTTCCTCAAAAATCCAACGGGCCGTTATCCCTCAGCTTACTGCAAAAAATTTAATGGAGTAATTTGAAAAAAATTTTGCGAGCTTAGACCGTTTAAATATATTTAATGTTTGAGGCGTGTTCATTACTTTTCTATGTACCTGGTCTATTGTCTTATCCAAGAGCTTTTTAGGGAACCAATGCGGACACCGTGGACTCAGGAATCGTGGTTGGAAGCACTGGATCTCAAACTTCGCTCAACTCTTCCACCAACTTCAGCTCCAGGAATTATGAATGGTTGGTTTCGAAGCATGTCTTGATCCTTCTTTACCTATCCCGACATTTAGGCTACGAATGGTAGCTTGCCGAGTCATTGCCTTCCATACTTGTCACTTATACTGCGCCTCCACCTGCTCAATTCCGGAATTCATACGCAATATATGCTCCTACATGTGTGCTTCGCCAATACTCCGTCCCTACACTGAGAGAATATGCTCGGATGACAGGCTGTATCTTTTGTCTACAAATGAAGCTGCCAGTTTAGAGGTGGATCCAGTGGAGCTTTTCCGTCTTTTAGTCATTCAGCCGCTGGCTCAACTCAATGTCAATCAGCTGAAGTGGGAATCTTGCTGTCTTTTTACAAATAAACCACATTTGAATGGCAAGACTGGAAATGAGACTGCTGACACTGAAACTTGTCTAATTGTGAGTTGGCTGATATCTATTATGATAGAGAGTGTCCCATAAAACGGGTTGCCCTTGTGCTAACCGGGCTAAAGACCGCCGCCAAAAAAAATATAGAAATGTTAATGTAAAATTTGCTGGTAAAATTCAGCGGTTTGCTGGTTAAATTTAGTAATTTGGTGGTGAAATCCATACTATGCTGGTGTACTCCAATTACACCAGACAGTTAGGAAAGTTAAGTTTGAAATCGAAAGATTTTTTTCAAGGCAAAGCTTTTTGGGAAGGAGAGAGATGTGCCATTTTAGATTGTGTCAAACCAAATTGTGCCTTTTCACTTTGTGCCTTTTTGGTTTGTGCAAATTCAGTTTGTGCCCCTGCAGTTTGTGCCCTTTCAAATTGTGCCAATTCAATTTGTGCCTCTTCTGTTTGGGGGAGGAGAAGAATGCGCCGTTCAATTTGCGCCAAAATCATGATCAATATTCGGTAAATATTTACCGAATATTGATCATGATTTTGGCGCAAATTGAATGGGCGCATTCTTCTCCCCCCTCTGTTTGTGCAATTTCAAATTGTGCCTATGCATTGTGTGCCAATTTCAAACTGTGCCTATGTATTTTGTGTCACAATTTTGACTAATTTTTTCTATCAAAATAACTTAATTATTTCCCAGAAGGCTCCCAATTCAAAATCGTCCATGACCAGCACTTTGGGTCAAGCGATCACTTCACAGTTGCGCACAACACAAAAAATTTTTTCACGTTGTTCGGGTTACAAAACCTATTGTCTGGACTAATTCGGGTATGCTGATGATGGTTTGACAGTAGCAAAATAACATTTTCTCGGGTATTTTTTGAGTTTTATAGAATAACTGATTTTGGTAAAATCAATTATTAGCCAAAACTCAAAAATACCCGAGAAAATGTTATTTTGCTACTGTCAAACAATCTTCAGCATGCCTGAGTTAGTCCAAAAAAGAGGTTTTGGAACATGAAAAATGTAAAAAAAATTTCGATCCAAGTGGACGACCACTTGGTTTTGTTGTACCCAGGTGGTAGTACCCAGGTTGGGGACTCAGGTAGTGCAGTGGTACCCGGGTAGTAATGTTTTGTCTTGTAAAAGGCTTTTAAAATTAAAATGTTTTTCTATGATCCAACCTCAGTTCTACTGGATAATCCATGCACCAACCAACCAAGTTGTCGTCCACTTGGATCGAAATTTTTTTTACGTTTTTCAAGTTCCAAAACCTGTTTCTGGACTAACTCAAGCATGCTGAAGATGGTTTGACAGTGGTGAAATGCCGTTTTCTCGAGTATTTTTTGAGTTTTTGGAAATAATTGATTTTGGTAAAATCAATTATTCTCTAAAGCTCAAAAAATACCCGATAAACGGCATTTTACACTATCAAACCATCATCAGCATACCGAATCAGTCCAGAAAACAGGTTTTGGAACCCGAAAAATCTTTAAAAAATTGGTCCAAGTGGTCGACCACATGGTTCGGGTAGTTCAGACTAAAAATTTGAATACCCGCAAAATTTTTGGTTGCAGTTGTTTTGGGTGGTTTGGGTGACGTCCTTCACCAAAATAGTGGCACAAACAGAAGAGGCACAATTTCAAATCGGCACAATTTGAAAAGGGCACAAACTGCAGGGGCACAAACCAAAAAGGCACAAAGTGAAAAGGCACAAATTGATTTGGCACAATCTAAAATGACACATCTCTCTCCTTCCCGCTTTTTTTTTGTCACAGATTCACTTATTTTTGCAACAGATTTTCGTTTGCCTGTTCCTTCTGAATTTTTTAATAGATTTTTCAATGTGATAACACCATCAAGTAGCCTTGCGATTCTAGTTTCTAATGATGATCATTTGGTGCAAGATCTTTACAAAATATAACACAGAACAGTAAAAGTATGAAGCTAATTGTTCTTCTGACATACTCCATACTTTTACCTTTTTGTGCCTTATTTTGCTAAGATGTTAAGATGCTTTGTTAGAAACTAGAATCGCAAAGCTATCAGCTGATGTATCGCTTTGAAAAAATTTAAGAGAGACAAGTTTCAAACAGGAAGGCCTTAATGAATATTGATCATCATGGCCGATATGTTTGTAAAAATTTTGTGGTGCATGCACTCAGACAAAAATTTCGAGGTAACTGTATCCAAAAAAGGACTTTTAAAGGATTCCCACGGATTTTTCAAAAAAATGGACGAGTTTGAAAATAAAAAGTCAAGTCGCTTACTATGAACATTTGTTGGATTTTGGATAACTTCACTTATTAAATCCACTGAACAAAAAATTCAAAAATAAAAATGATGTGCAGTGAGCAAAAAGTAAGAGCAAACGGTTATCAATTTTAAGAGAAAGAAAGCTATATTCCGAAAAAGACGGAAAATTTTGCATAAAAAAGACGGCACTTTTCAGTCAAAAAAGCAGACATTTATAGTTTCGGCCTGTTTTTCTCAAACTTTCTACTTCTCTAACTTCACTAATTGCTGTACAGGTGCTAATTGATGGTGTAGATGAGGCTGGATTCCATCGCAACGATGGTGATGAATCCATTGGCTGGTTGCTTAAGCAGACTTCTGGCGAATTCCCTCCTTGGCTCCGATTCATTGTGACCTCCTCCACGGTAGCCCCTTTTATGGGTTGGATCTGCGCACCATCAGGTTGGACGATGTGGAGGTGGACGAAAGAGTGTTGCGAGACTCTAGACTCTTCATTGACTACCACTTCACTATCATTCCAGCTGTAACTTTTTTTACTGCAATTTTTTCCTAGTGACTAGAAACAGTTTTAGTTGGAAGAAAGAGTGCGTGAGCGCAGATGTAGCACCAGCAACCCGGAAGATGGTCTAATGGAATTTGTGGAGGAAATAAAAAAAAGTCCAGAGGCAACCACCTGTTCTTGTCCCTGTTGCTGAAGATGATTGAAGAGGATAGGATTAGACTCAAGGCTACCAGTTTGTCACTTCTGCCCACCGACTTAAACCAATTATATCTGCTTCACTTCAATTTGAATTTCACGTTAGTGAATTATAGTTTTTTTAACCCGAAAATGGGGCCGATACACTGAAGACTTGGAAAGGCCAAAACGTTCTCCACACGAAAACAAAGGCGACCAGCAGTGCCTTTTAAAAATTTCAATTTATTTTAGATTTTTAACATTGATACTTGCCGTATTTCCTCTAATAGCTCCCCATGGGAAGTTATTTCTCGGACGATACGGAAAAATGCCTCCTTTTGGCGAAAGTGCATTTTGGGGCACTGTTTCGTCAAAAGGAGGCATTTTTCCGTATCGTCCGAAGAATAACTCCCCATGCGGAGCTATTAGAGGAAATACGGCAAGTATCAAATGTTAAAAATCTAAAATAAATTGAAATTTTTTAAAGACACTGCTGGTCGCCTTTGTTTTCGTGTGGAGAACGTTTTGGCCTTATTTTTCAAACCCCAAAAAATCGGAAATTTTCAAATTTGATGTCGAGATTTTTGGGTGCTTAACCAAAATCTAAAAAGCGGAATCAGTAGAGCTCATGAGAGTTAAGAAAATGCAATTAACAGCTTTTCAAAATATCTGTTCGAGGCTGAGATAGAGGTCCTCAAAGTAGAGGGTGGGGCGTTGTTAGAGCATGGTGAGCTATTAGAAGAAATACGGTGAAAATAAGAAAAAAGCAACAAGCCAAAGAGAAGAATAGATTTCCAACCAAACTACTATACCGCATCATTAAGCTTATCTCTAATAACGCACCGGGCGTTTTTTTTAACCCTCCGAAAATCGGGAAAATTTTAGGTCGATCTCGAGATTTTCGAGTGATCAACAAAAATACAATACAAAATGGAAAAAGGGAGAAAAATTCTTCTTTTTCCGGCCAGTTAGTTGCTTTTCCACTTTTGGTCTTTTGTACCATTTTTTCAACAGTTACATCTATGTTATCTGGCTTTTAGCATTTTTTACCATATTGAAAGCAATAACAAATAGCTTTGGCTGTATTATTCACTTGCTCAACAGCTTAACCATTCCAAGTTTACCTTTTCCAATTTAGTTCGCTGTCCCTGTTCCACATGGTAGCACCTATTCTAAGCGTCATTCTAGCCTCACTGAAGCCAATGCGCTTTAAAGAGCTTCTCATGGTGTTGAATGCAGGCCAGAGTGAGCCAAGGGTATCTGAAAAAGAGCTCAATCAGAGGTTTCTTTCCCTCAATCTCTAATCTATCAAAACTTTTTGAAATCAACTTTTTCAGGCTAGGTCTGCTCTCACCTATGATTGTAAAATTGTCGTCGGGTGTGTATGTGCCATTGCACCAGTCATTTCGGGAGTGGCTGCTAAAGGAGAGTAGTGAGACTGACTACTTTGTGGATGTTAGGTTGGTAATTGGGTCTTTCATATAAATTGCTTTGATGTTTAACCTATTTACAAAATCATCCGAATAAAAAAGTAAAAAAAATTTTTGCCAGGGATTGCAAAAAGTACAAAAAACCCCCAAAATTAGGGTGGTGTACGAATCATACTGAAAATATCTTAAAATATAGTTTAGGTTAACAAAAAAAACTAGGTTAGTTATGAAAACTTGTAATGATTTGATGTCCAAACAGCTAGCTGTTTGAATTTTTTGTTCATTTTTTCCTGAGTTACACACAAGGACAGCAAATTTAATTTAAGCTTGAGGTCATGGAAGTACAAATTCAGTCAACCGACATAGATTGACTTTAGCAAGTTAGCCGGAATCAAAAACCGACTGCAGCAAAATTCTATTCAACAAAAAAATAATCCGAAGACCGGTTGCAGTCCAATTAATTAACTGAAAGAAAATCAAAGAATCAAAATTGGGTACGCCAAATACAAGTTCACTGAAGACTGATTAGTGCCCAATTAGCCTTAACTGCACCACCCTACTGAAAAGCAGAATTTAAATAATTTTTCGAAGATCCTTAATGCCCAGTTCATGCAACGATTTAGATACGGCCACATTCTTCTTTCATTATCATTAGTCAGGCAAGGCAATCTACAGTCAGAACACTTATTTGAATTGGGTCACCATCTGCTCAAAGCCAATCCACACAAGTATTTGCAACTAGGAGTAGCGCCTGACATGCCTACAGACAGAGGAGCTCAAATAGCTTGGATTAGGATGGCTGCTGCAGTCAATAATATAACTGAAGCGTTGCTCTTTTCTCGCAACACTTTCTACCCAATTCAAAGGTAAATTGACAGTTTAGGGTCTAATTGACCAATGTTTTGCAGTTGACTCGGCTACTTCTCCTCGCTGGAGCCAATCCCAATTGTGTATTTCCTAATGGCCAAAGCCTTTTGTGTGGTTTTGCCAGATCTGGCAACTGTGACATGCTGCAACTTCTCCTGCAATATGGGGCTGACATAGAGTATGTGCACCCCGAGACTGGAGAGACCCCTCTGATAGTAGCTGTCAAACACAAGCACTTTGAAGCCACAAGACTACTCCATACTTCTACAGCTAGACTAGATGTGGTCGACAGACAAGGCAACTGTGCTTTGGTACATGCAGCTCAGGTGGACGCCCTACCTTTGCTTACCGTATTTCCTCTAATTAAAGCACCCCTCTAATTAACGCACCCCCTCTAATTAACGCACCCCCCCCTCGAAAAAATGTCGCCAATCCAAAAACCGACTCACAAAAGAGAGACCTGACCGTGACCTGGGGAAATTTCAATGAATTTATTTATGCGCGTATTCTTGTAGGGCATGCCTAAATCCCGTGTCAATTTGGCTTCTTGCCAGGAATCACTACTCAGTCATAAAAACCATGATATAACCATGATATACGTATCGATGTTTTTTAGAACTTTGAGTGACTTCGTGGACTTTCAAAGCTGGTTAGCCAGATTTGTCAGGAAATTAGGCACTTTATAACAAGAAGTACTTATTGAATCAGTACCGCAGCTTTAATATTTTGCATATTTGCATTATTAATTCAGACATATCTGATTTCTTCAACATTTTATTATTATTTACGAAAATAATATACCCCAATCTGCTTTCAATAATCATAAATAACATTCTCGCCACTAAACATTTCCGTTCAAAGAAATTCTTTGATATAACTCACCAACAATAAAATGTTATAAGAAAAAGTGCGGGACATCTAGAACACACTTGGTAAGTTATATCAAGAAATTTCATTGGAGGAAGATGTTTAGTGGCGCGGATGTTACTTATCATTTTTTAAGAAAATTCTCGAATATTATCTTTGTGAATAATAAAATGTTAAAAAAATTAATTGTGTCTAAAAATGATGCAAATACGCAAAATATCAAAGCCGTGGTACGGGTCCAATAAGTACCCTACAAGAATAAGCAGAAATTATTTTTCATCGAAGTTTCCCCAGGACACATTTAGAGACCCTCACTTGTCAGATGACGAAAATGGGTACGCCAGTGACCACTCACTCAACGAAACCAAATGTTAAAACTCGAAATTTATTCTGAATTTGTTTGATTTTTTGTTGATTGTGTACTGATGTCAGGCTGATGAAATGTTAAGAATGTTGAAAATCGATGTTGGAAAATGAACGCACTCCCTCTAATTAACGCACCCCCTCTAATTAACGCACCCCCTGGAGGGAGGTTGAAAAATAAACGCACCGGTGCTTTAATTAGAGGAAATACGGTAGCTTTTTGCTGGAAGTTGGTAGTTGGGGGCTACGAAGATGAGGGAAAAAGTAGGATTTGTTTTTTTTTTGTAATTTGTTAATTACAATATTTCCTCTAACTAGATTTAACAAGCGACAGCTACAGTCGACCGCAAAGAGCGCGGGACCGCCCCCGATTTCAGTCTGATGACCACGACCGCAAGTTCCTTTTTCAAAAACAACCGCGACTACACGACCTCCATCGGTCAAATGCACAAACCTAGCTCTAAATTAGTATAAACATGCTTCAGAGAAAAGTGGAAAAATAAAGCACGTGCACCAAATTAAGCCTGCTATTTTGGTACGCTTCTCGATAAACCGGCCCTCATATCTGAAAATCAATCATCGATTTGTGGCGAAATTGCAAGATTTAAAAAAAGGATCAGCAAAATCGGAAGATGTTTTAAATTAAACTGACCAATTAAAGCTGTTAAGACACATAAATACAGTCTTCTAACCGAGCTGCAAAATAAGTGACCTTGCTTCAAAATAACCGGAATTTTTGCAAAAAAATCAGACAAATTATTAAATTTCATTTTCGACACAAAAATCTATAATATTTTTTTCTGCAGACACTCGAAAGCAGTCCATCAAAAACGCTTTTGAGGCAGCCGCTCGACTGGGCAAGGTGCGCATCTGTCGCTATCTTCTGGACTGCACAGATGCCACTCTGGATACTAGTTCTGCCATGTGCACCGCTTGTGCCAGTGGTCAGTCCGAGGTGGTTCAGTTCCTGTTATCCAGGTTTTTTTAATTAATTTTTATGACTTTATCACAAAACTTTTTTCCAACTGCAGGGGCGCCACCCTGTCACCCAACCAGAGTTGGAACGGCAAATCCGCTTTAATTTGTGCCGTGGAAAGTGGTTCGTGGGATTTGGTGGTAAATGTGTTGAAACACTGCCTTGGTGGATCTGAACATCACAAACATCTCCACCAGCCAACAATTGACTCCACTTATGGTGGCTGCAAGGTATGTTTTACAAATATTGACTTATCGTATGGTCTTCGCCAAAATATTCCACAAAATTGTGTATTTTCCGAGTTTTGGATTTCGAAAAAAGATTGAAAACAGGTCAACTGAAAAGAATTTTTTTTGTAAAAAATGCAACTGAAGAGCTCAAAAGTTTTTTTGTTTTGCTTTTCAATTCTGTTCGATACGAGTCGGAGCTTTATCAAGGTAGCCTATTTGCACATGCCATTGACCAGCGGATGCAAAAAATATTCATTGTTTCGGAAACTTCTGAACGTTTGGATTTCCCGGTCAAGTTGGACATCGCCAGCATTGACATTCTTTGAGAAACTGACCAAACTAGCACGAATAAGAAATTCATCAATTGCCTTGACCTAAAACATTAATGACGCTTAATCTATAATCAGTTTAGTGACAGAACATACAAGCATAGTTGCACGGGCGCCGGCGCCGCTAGTCAAAACGGGCGCCGACTTGACAATTTTTGACGCTAGTTGACGTTTTTGGGTGCCAGATGTGCCGATAACTTTTTTTCGAGATTGCGAATGACTTACTTTCAGATAGAAAAAAAACTTATTGGTCATACTTGCTATTACTGCAAATGCTAACAGTGTTTTTAGAAAACAACAAAAAAGCCGGCGCCCGTGCAACTGTGCATACAAGGAGCACGCAAGCTGCAGCATAGCGACCAGTCACTAAACCATCATTATCTTTTGAGTAGAAAGTACTAAGCAACACAAACAAAGCCTTCTCCTTGTCCTATAAGTTCGAAATTTGAGTGTGAAAATTTAATGAATTGAAAAAAATCATACAAGCGATTCTCGCAGATAGTTTACTCGATCAATTGCAAGACATATAATTGAATTGACTTACCGCTGTGTGTCTTATCATAGTTCGTTGATAGAGTCCAAGCTCAAGCCTATTTCAGTCTACGAAAATTTGCTCAGCCCAATGACGATCGTCATTCACACCAGCGCTAAGAAAAAGAATGACTTACAGAGGCCATAATAACAGTGCAAAAACGTCATAATTTTATGACAAAACGTCATAAAATTATGACGTTTTTCATAAAGTTATGACGAAACGTAATAACATAATTTTATGACGCGTCATTTCCTTATGACGCGTCATAATTTTATGACGCTCGTCATAATTTTATGACGTTTCGTCATTATTTTATGACACTGTTATTATGGCCTCAGAAAGGCTATTGTCCAGTGAATTTCCGAGAAAGGTGCTTAGCCCAACGATTCTGATGAAGAGGAGCAGCCACGTAGCGAAAATAGCTGGAGTTCAAAGATATCACACATTGTACTAAATAGCCGAAAGACAATGTCCGCGCAAAATTATAGGTAGCCGGGGTGCCGGGAAACGTTTATTTACACAAATGAATTGTCCATTGTCGAAAATTTAATATTTTCGTATGTTATGACCTCTTTTTAGATCTGGATGATCTATGTTGGATCTTTATTTCTTGGTTTTGCTACATATCGGCGTTGCTGGTCTACTTAACAGATTTGTCATTATTGGCTGGGCTGCCCAGTTATAGTTAATTTGAGGTATAGCCTGAAACGTCATACTTTATTGTAAACTTTCTTTGACTTCATTTGTGTGAATGACAACTTTCCGGCACCACAGCGACTTATAAGTTATAACCAATCTGCAAGAATGATTAGCACGTGGAAAAACTATTTTAAAAAGTTATTTAGATTTAGTATAATTTAAATAGACCCTGATAAGTAACTCGACATAATTTCTAAAAAGTACGTATAATTCTCGGATGACCTGATACTTTTAAACAAAATTTATTTATTTTTCACTGTGAAAGTAGTGTTTTGAAAATCTCATCCTCAACTACAACATTGGTTTTGAAAAAGTCATAATTTTCTCCTGTAGGCATTTTTTGACTTGAGATTTTTATGGGTGGTATTTCTTTGGACAAAACTTTTTTCTGTCCCAGATTCACTTTTTTCTGTCCCAGATTCACTTTTTTCTGTCCCAGATTCACTTTTTTCTGTCCCAGATTCACTTTTTTCTGTCCCAGATTTCCTCATTTCTGTCCCAAATTTCCTCATTTCTGTCCCAGATTTGGTTCTGGACACGAAATCAACAATTTTTAAATTTTTTGTGTGAAATTCAGGGGCGGGCAAAGACCAGATGGCTGAGAACCATGGTGGGGTCCCGTCCCGTCGCCGTCCCGTCCTAAGACGGCCCGATTTTGGACGGGACGGCGACGGCCGGGGGAAAAAAATTTCAGGACGGAGACGGAGGACGGCCGGCCAATTTTTTCAAGACGGCAGACGGCCGGCCAATTTCTTGAGACGGCAGTCGGCCGGTGAGCAAAATAGAGTATAAAAGCAACAAGAAATATGAACACTCTTATCATTTTTGTTCATTTATTTATAAATGAAGCATCTTTATTTGAATTGTATATTCTTTCTGCAAAATGCACTTATCCCAATTGTACTGCTGGCCCGATGCATAAAAATTCGCTTAAAAAACATTATTCGGCCAAACATCCAGAATATAAACCGGAAGAGGTTAGAATATTATACTTAAATTATTGCAAAGCCTTCTTGCATCTCGCAATTTGAGCGCGATCCAGTAAAGTTTTCTTCGTGCAGTTGCTCGCGTTTATTGGAATTGACATTACGGTAGACCGTGTTACCGATGCGTTGGAGAATGACAGCAGCGAGGAGTTAGGAAACAGAACTGAGTCAATTATTGACAAATATTTCAAAGAACTTAAGAAGAAGATTAAATAAAAACAGAAGAAGATGAATCAGGAACTTAGTCAGTCCAATGAAAGCGAATAATTAACTTCACTATTGGATTAAAATAGGAATTGTACACCACTAATAAACATATACTCTAAAAAAATTTCTAATTATTACAATTTTTAAGAGCAAATTGAATGATTTTTCAATTTGGACGGGGTGGAAGACGGCCGAAATTTTTTTGAGACGGCCTTTGAGACGGCCCGATTTTGGACGGGGCGGAAGACGGCCGAAAAAAAATTCAAGACGGAGGCCGAGACGGCAAAAATTTGGACGGGGCGGAAGACGGTCAAAAAAATTACTGAGACGGAGACGGCCGTCCTATTTTTAGAGATGGCCCCACTATGCTGAGAACCCACTCCGGAATGGCCAGAAGGCCAAAATTATTGGTTTTTTGGGTTTACTAAAGGGGGGGGGTGAACTTTTTGAGAAAAATCGATTGAGCGGATCAGATTTCGGGTTCGATGAACTTAATAGCCCACAAATCCACCCTGAACCACTCGAAACCACCATAACCTGGAATTCTGAGCGATTGAGCCCATCGGACCCGAAATCTGATCCCCTCAATCGATTTTTCTCAAAAAGTTTACCCCCCCCCCTTTACTAAACCCCCGAAAAACCAATAATTTTGGCCTTCTGGCCATTCCGGAGTGGGTTCTCAGCCATCTGGTCTTTGCCCGCCCCTGAATTTCACACAAAAAAATTTAAAAATTGTTGATTTCGTGTCCAGAACCAAATCTGGGACAGAAATGAGGAAATCTGGGACAGAAATGAGGAAATCTGGGACAGAAAAAAGTGAATCTGGGACAAATCAAATCTGGGACAAAAAAGTGAATTTGGACAGAAAAAAAGTATTGCCCTATTTCTTTTGGCCATAGAATTCTTCTTTCTGCCCATAGAATTATTGATTTTAGCCAAAGATTTTTTTCGCCGTACGCGCTCAAAATCACGTTTCAACAACTTTTTGAGATTTTATTGTGCCTGAAACACGCTGAAAAAATGTTTTCAGGGTGCAAACGACACTTTTTCGAGAAAAAAATTTTGGTAAAATTTTTCGACTATTAGCTGCTCAAGACAAAAAGCATAATTTTTACAAAAAAAAATTCTCGAAAAAGTGTCTTTTGCACCCCGGGTGCCATTTTACCGCTTTAAGCGGCATTTGTCGCTTTTTTAGCTCATTCGCCGCTTAAATTTTAAAAAGGCCGCTTAGGCGGCATTATCCGCTTTTCGGCTCATTTCGCCGCTTTTTACTGTGTTGATTATTTTTTAACAAAATTTTCACCCATGGCGCTTTTTCAGTTAGATTGTTTCTGTGCTATCTTTCCAAATTATTACTCTCATATAATTATAGGTACAAACATGGATAAATTTTTGAAGCAAATGCTAACAGCATCCGAGAAAGTTGTCGAGGAAGAAGACTCTGATCACGCTGTAGAAGATGATACTGATCTGGATCTCTTATTCGGTGAAGAAGTTTGCTATCTTTTCTTGCGCGATCTATTTATTATTCTTTTATAAAGAAGTCATCCTAAGTGCCTCTAAGAAGCGAAAGTTTTCATATGAGAAGCCGAAAAGAGGGATGAGCAAGTACAATTCGAAATGGACAGAAAAGCTTAAAGGCCACTACATCACCGCATCTGACAAAAGCAAAGAGCATTTCAGTTGCGTCGCATGCGGTAATGAGAATCTTTTACTTGGCAAAAGAAGAGAAAAAGAGATCATTCAGCATTTGGGATCTAGGAGCCACAAGTCGAATGTCAAGGAGCATCAAAGGAATGTTCCACTGGGAAGTATCATAAAGCTTACAACTGTAGGTTTTTAATCGTGTTCTGATTTTGCCATAATTTTATAGGATTTTTTGAAAGTTCACCGAACTGGATCTCGGCAAGAAATGGGCAGTGATTTTTCGTAACAAGAACATCGTCCACCTGAAAAAGCTAGTCTCTGCCCTCCTGAGCATCTTTCCGTCAAATTCATATTGTGAAATTCTCTTCTCGATGATGAATGCACTATGGACAGAAGAAAAGTACAGCTTCATCGCATCCACTGTCAATGCCTTTTTTGCGTCAAGTGTAATTTCGAATTGAATAGTGTTGATGCGTATGATTATTTTTTGGGCCAAAAGCTGTTGTTAGAATAGGCCAAAGCTGTGAAAAGTACGAGTTTGCTGAATAAAAGTTGTTTCTGATGTATCTGTTCGCAATTCAGAAGGTTTGAATAAGTTTAAGCGCGTTTTTGCCGCTTTTTAGAAATGAAATGCCGCTTTTTCCGCTTTTTTTTACCTCAAAATGCCGCTTTTTTCTCATTTCGGGTTGGCAGCCCTGTTTGCACCCTGAAAACATTTTTCAGAAACGTGTTTTAGACACAATAAAATCTCAAAAAGTGAAAGCAACATGATTTTAGCGAATACGGGAAAAAAAGAAGTCTATGGCCAAAAAGAAGAATTCTATGGCCATTCAAAATTTATGGCCACAATAAAATATTTTATGGCCAAAAACGAGAATTCTATGACCAAAAAGAAATATTATCCATTTTTTATTAGCTTTTGCCTACAATATTTGTTTAGTATATATTTCGAAAAACTCGATTTTCGCTCAGTCCCTGCAGTTTATATCCTGGTCTCTGGGTTGCCTTTGCATGGGCAAAACCCAAACCACAGGAACCCCAAGCAAAAATCGCCTTTTTGAGATTGTACACCAAAAAGTTTAGAGCGGGCTGAGTCTTACTGCGTTTACAGAATTTTCAAACCTGAAAAGTTTTGTCTCTTTAAAAATGGGGAAAATTTTTAATACATCACATAGTTAAGCAAAGATGGCTCCACCTAACTTTGCTGAGTTTTCTAATAAACTAAACTTTTTTCTTGCAGGAACGGTCATGTGGGTCTTGTGGATTTGCTCATAAACAGAGGTTTGCGTAGTGACTAGAACTGATTTTCTGACACTTCGTTTCGTTGTAGGAGCTGCTCTGGACGTGCAGGATGCCAACGGGAAAACAGCAATAATGCATGCCATCGAAGGCAAAAACACCGAATCGAAGGCAAACACGGCCGCGCTTTTGATTGACAGAGGCTGTGACATAACTGCCAAAGACCTGCGTGACAATACCTTAATCCATTTGCTGGCTAGAAATCCAAACAAATGCTTGATAAATCGACTGCTCAAGTTGGGTTTATCACTTGAGGACAAGAATTGTGAGGGTAGGTGAATATTTATGTACAGCTAAGTCATAATTTTACGATTTATTGATAAAAAAAACACAGTAAATGAAACGGACCGTGAGACCGGTAGTTTATGCTGCAGAATTTCATGGAGAATCCGAATCTGCAAACCCTTTTTCAAAAACTCGTTTTAGCTCGAGATTTAAACTAATTTCAAATGGAGTATGTTCAGAAAATCAGCTGATCACATGCATAACTTCTATAACTCGTGAGAAAGTGCAAAGTCTCAGCTTTTTAATGACATATTGTTGATGGGTTCATGAAAAATATGTAAATATTTGGCCCAAAAAACAACTGTGTCAATTTTTCCAAAAAAAGTTAAAAGTCATCGTCGAAATTGGAATTCCTCTCGAGACAATAATTATTTAAATGTCGAATTTTTCCCAACTTCAAATAATTAATGTCTCGAGAGGAATTCGAATTTCGACGATGACTTTTAACTTGTTTAGCAGTTCTATAAGCAAATCGACCATGCTGAACAAGAATCCGGTATAACCTAATTTTCTCCGATTTGTGGGTGGTAGACAAATAGAAAACCATGGTCTTTCAAGGAAGAGAATTAAAAGTTGCCCATTATGATGAAAAATTGCCCCACTGAATTTTGTCTTTGTAAAGTGATCATACCATTAGGTAGCCCTGCGATTCTAGTTTCTAAGGAGGTATCATTTATTCCAATATTTTAACAAAATGTTTCCCGAAAATGTAAAAGTATGAACAAGATATTTTTTCTGCTTTTGTCCATACTTTTACATTTCTGGGAAACATTTTGTTAAAATATTGTAATAAATGATACCTCGTTTGAAAGTAGAATCACAGGGCTACCTAATGTTGTGATCACTATCAAAAAAGGATAGAAATTTAAAGAAACAGATGAAATGGGCAACTTTTCAGAAATAGGGCAATTTCTAAGCTAAATGGGGCAATTTGTAAGATTCTTCCATCTTTTAACAGATGTCTTACGGTATCTGCGCTTTCAAATTGTAAATCTTCGCTCAAAGTATCAAATTTTTTAAAAATATGTCCTCAGACAGTCTTGTAAATTCACAATCTAAATTAAAAAGCTGAAATGGAAACACAGAAAAAGGCTCGGAAACAAAAATAATTAAAACATTCAACTAGGTATATCGATCAACAACAACTACAATTATTTACTTTCTTAATTTCAGAGCTACGTGCTATTGAAGTGGCTATCAAATTCAATTCCCAGATAGCCATTGATGCCTTTTTGGCTAGTGGGGCTCGTTTGCGCTCCCTCACCTGGCAAATAGCCCTAGAATGCAATCCTGAGCTCCTACTAGTGCTCACCAAAAGCTGTTAGATGACGCCGCAATTCTACTGCGTAGAAAAAGCCTCATGAAGCTCTGCATAGGTACAACTATGCATTGCAGAAATGCACTGAATTGCTGGACAAATGTGAGCAAGAAGGAGGTGAACAAGAAGAAGATAGTGAACAAGAGGCAAACATTATAGTTCATTCCGTTTCCAAAGAAGAGTTGAACAAAAGATGCATTCAACTACATTTTCCACTGTCATCTATCCAGTCTCAATTAAGGCAATATAAGCTGCAAACACTCTTTTCAATAGCTTATTTGAAGAGAAAGAACAATGAGTTGAGGTAAGAGTCTTTACAGTAAGAAAAATGCTTGCAAACTTGCTGGTACCACAAATATGCCCTGAATACCCTTTTTTCGCTATGTTTTCGCTTAAAAATGGTTGGTGTCTCCTGCTGACTTCTCTTAAAAAATTACAATTATATTTAACGGTTTAACTATTGGTTGGTCAAAAATTATCCGGGATATTTTAATGTTTGAAATTTTGCATTTGTGTATGTGGAATTATGTCTGAAGTTATGCACCATTTTGTAGCCCTGAATCTCCTCTTTCAAATGGCATATCACACTCAGCTTGATTATTTTGGATAAGCCACCATTTGGCTCCAAACACTAATCTGGTCATTTTGAGAAGTTTACCAGCGTTTTCATGACTTTCAGTGATCAAAATTTTCACCGAACTTTACACGCTGAGACAGCATTTTATCGCCATGTTGTAGCGCAACTCAAGAGCTATAAAACCCATGTTACAGAATGATTTTTTGACATCTAACAAGGGACCATATCGAACTGTCCTCACAAAATTGAAAATTTGGCTTTTCTAATAATGTTCGCCATGGTCGATTTACTAGTAAAAGTGTCAGAGATATCTGCCCATGGAAAGTAAAAGCGCCAGATTGAGCACCCTCTAAACCTTGAAAAAAGTGCTTGGTCCCCCCTTTGGTCCGAAATTTCAAAAAATGAATTTTGAAAAATTCACCTTCAAAGCCGGTCGATCCTCGAAGTATCCAGAGGCGTTCCAGGAATAACGAATTGTCAATCACTCATATACTTACTTCACGGTTCATCAGAATTTTATTGTTGCCACTTCAGAAACTACAAGATGAACAAAGATCAGCAAATCGACGTGAGGGACATCATCGACAAATGGGGAGGATGGAAAGAGCCGATGTCAGGAGAAAAGGCCAAAGAGAAGAAGCTTAAGGTTTACTATATTCCAGGTTTGCATTAGCTATAGAGAAAATTTCATTTACCAAAAAGACTTTACAGAAGGCGCTACCGGGAAGATCCAGCCTCTCGATGTTTTCTTCAACCGCCAGCTCAAGGATTTCATACGCATCGCCAGTAGGGTTCCCAAAAAACGGGGGATTTGGCCACGGGGGGGGGGGGGGGGATTTCGAAAAAAAATTACGGGGGGGATACGGGGGGGATACGGGGGGGGGGGGGGGATTCCGAAAATTTTTCACGGGGGATTCACGGGGCGGGGGATCAAAGATCGCGGGGGATTTTGCGGGGGATTTATGGAAAAAAAATTTTGCGCCGCTTCGCGGCGCGACTTTTTCGAGACTTTTTCGAAAAAAGTGAACGACACAATGAGGAAAAGCAAAAACAGTTGAAAAATATCGCGCCGCTTCGCGGCGCGATATTTTTTTTGCTTTTTACAACAACTCATCAAGTAGGAAAATGTCTACGGGGATCACGGGGGCTACAAACGGCACGGGGGGGGGATACGGGGGGGATTCAGAAAAATTTTCACGGGGGATCCCCCGTCACGGGGGATCGTCGAAAAAACGCACGGGGGCACGGGGGCACGGGGCACGGGGCACGGGGGACGGGGGATTGCCCCGGGGCTGCGAACCCTAATCGCCAGTCATCAAATTCGTCGACGGAATCCGGAATATGTTCTCGCCAAGCGCTGGGAGTTGGGCAACTTGATCGATCTCATCTGGCATCAGTTTCGCGCCCAAGATTCGAGAACTTCATTCGTTATTCCTGGAACGCCTCTGGATACTTCGAGGATCGACCAGCTTTGAAGGTGAATTTTTCAAAATTCATTTTTTGAAATTTTGGACCAAAGGGGGGACCAAGCACTTTTTTCAAGGTTTAGAGGGTGCTCAATCTGGCGCTTTTACTTTGCATGGGCAGATATCTCTGACACTTTTACTAGTACAGTCAAACCTCGATTTAAGGACACTCGATTTAAGGACACCCTCGATTTAAGGACATCTGTTTTGGGGGTTTTTTGGTTTTCGTTTCTTACTTTTTAGTATAATTGAACCTCGATTTAAGGACACCTCGATATAAGGACAGCGTTTGGCCGGTCCCCAGGCTGTCCTTAAATCGAGGTTTGACTGTAAATCGACCATGGCGAACATTATTATAAAAGCCAAATTTTCAATTTCGCGGGGACAGTTCGATATGGTCCCTTGTAAGTGTTGAGATATGGCCTTTTGGAAAAAATCAATTTCCTTAAAAAATGACGAAAAATCCGAAAAATTGGAAAAACTTTGGTTTTTGTCATTTTTTAAGGAAATCGATTTTTTCCAAAGGGCCATATTTCAACACTTAGATGTCAAAAATCATTCTGTAACATAGGTTTTATAGCTCTTGAAGGGGGTGTGCAATTAGGGGGGGGAAATTTGACACAAAACGCCAACTTTGGGGTGTCTACAGATTTATTTTTCTTATCACTTTCAAAACTTTTTTCTGCAAAGTTGCTCTATGCAAATGTTCCCCGCGATTGAAAATATTTTCAGCATGATACCAAAAAAAAATTTTTTTCAAAATTTTTTAACCATGATACCCGTATCATGGTTTTTGTTGTTGTTGGGGGATGGAAATTTTGGCCTTGATTTTTATTTGTTGAACCCCTATTTTATTGAAATTTCAGGTCAAGTTTATTGCAAATTTTCTGGCTTTTGTGTACAATGTAAGTGAAGTATAATGAATATAATGAATCACTTCCTTCGATGCTCTCAGCTTCACTTCTAACCTCGAAGATGTCTTCATTTTCGCTTTCCATGTTGCTAACTGAACCAAAAAAAATGTTCACAAAAGGTAGACATATTATATCCATTATACTTCACTTACATTGTACACAAAAGCCAGAAAATTTGCAAAAACTTGGCCTGAAATTTCAATAAAATAAGGGTTCAACAAATAAAAATCAAGGCCAAAATTTCCATCCCTAAACAACAACAAAAACCATGATACGGGTATCATGGTTAAAAATTTTGAAAAAAAATTTTTTTATCATGCTGAAAATATTTTCAATCGCGGGGAACATTTGCATAGAGCAACTTTGCAAAAAAAGTTTTGAAAGTGATAAGAAAAATAAATCTGTAGACACCCCCAAAGTTGGCATTTTTGTGTCAAATTCCCCTCCCCCTAATTGCACACCCCCTTTAAACAAATCAGCACGCATATTGTAGAAAAAGCCACGACAAGCCTCTTTTATCGTTTTCAAAAATATAAATTTGCAAATGCAGCGTTTTGCGGAATTTTAAAATTAATTTCACTTCACATATTCTTTCGAAAATAACTGTAACAGTTATTTCACTCCGTAAAATTACAAAAAACATGTGCTAGACAACAATTTCTTTTTCAGACTTACCAAAAAATGGAACCGTCCACATCAAGCAGTTCCAGTTGCAGAATTTCCTGGGAAATCTGTCCACTGAATTAGAAGAGTTGACCATCCGATCTTATTCTCGTACTTGGGGTGAACTGGTAGAGTGTAGAGTGATGAGAGAGAGAAAATCTGGTCGAAGTCGCGGTTTTGCCTTTATTTCTTACAAGTAAGATTTTACTTATTTTATTGTTCCACTTTACTGTGTTTTTCAAGGAATCCAAGCTGTGCAGATAGCTTCATGGCCGGATGTCCTCATTATATTAGCGATCGTAGGATAAATGTGAAGAGAATGGATAGGGTGTGTTAGATTTTGCTGGTACTCAGGTGGTATAAAGTTAAACATTTCCAAAAAGCGAATTTAATGTTGTACCAACATTGAGTGGAAGTTAAAGCTCGCCCACAACAGAGGTAGTAAAAAGTCGGATGTTGAAGTCAGGGGTAGAAAAAGGTCTATTTTCTTTTATTTTCAGGGCCTTACTATTGGAAAGTAATTTTTCAAGAAAAACTTCGAGAACAGGAAAGAAAGGATGAAACCGGGATTTTGATGTCAATTCTAAGTCTCAAAGTGGAAAGTTGACAAAAAGACCGGACCAGAGTTTTTTCTTTTTATCTTTTTCTATTTCCTCATCCTGCTTGAGATTACATAAAACCACTTTACAAGACGAAAAATGTAAAAATTGGAGGGTGAGGGGACTTTAACACGGGAGAGGCCGTGTTTACTGTATTTACTTGTGCCGAATTTCACGCTGTACACGATGGCTAAAAAAATAGCGAACACAAAAGGAAATCGAATGGGTAAAACAGCTCCTAAAGTTGTATTACAAATTTCTTCGAAATATCTTCACCTTGTAGCAAATCTTGAAGTCTGATATCGGATTAGTCGATTCACTTGTAAAACTTAGGGTTGGCCAATGGTATTAATACCGGCACTTTATTAATAAAAAACCGCATATGTAAAGTCGGTATTTTAATAGTTTGTAATTCTTTTCGACCCCGAAATGGTACTTTATCTGCCCCAAAAGGCTCTTTTCCTGCCCCAAATTAAAACATCCCTTTGTTCTCGATGGTTTTCTGATTAATTTGTCAATTTTTTTCGCCTATCTCGTAGCTCTGGATCTCAGCTTTCTAACAAGCTATTTACTGACTTAGTGAGATTTTAGAAAATTGGAGGAAAAAGTCTTTTAATAAAGCAATTTTTTTTGAAAATTTGGTTCATTCAAAGACTTATTCTTGCAACTTTTTGATGACTCTTCTAATCAGGTAAAAGCTTGTTAGAAAACTGAGATCCACAACTACAAGATAGGCGAAAAAAATTATCGAATTAATCAGAAAATCACCGAGAACAAAGGGATTTTCAAAGTTGGGGCAGGAAAAGAGCCTTTTGGGGCAGAAAAAGGTACCATTTCGAGGTCGAAAAGTATTTCAACCATTTTAATATTGGTTAATAATGTTTTGTTAAAGGGGGACCAAGGCAAAAAAGTGAACAATTCAAAAACTTTAAGTTTTCGTACGTTATGTATGCGTATACGTGAATAGTATATGATAGTATGCGAATAGTATGCGCGAATAGTGTATCGTACAAAAGTATTAAAATTTTTGATTTTTTTCACTTTTTTGCCTTGGTCCCCCCTTTTAACCATTTGGTAATAAAATACCGAAAAATACCGGTTTTCGGTATTAATACCGGAAATCAAAATACCGGTATTTTGCCAAACTCTAGTAAAACTGCTTTTAAAATATTAAGGACCATTGCCGTCTACGACAACGGTTGTCCCCCGCCAATTCAAAAAAATTTCCTAATCATTGATCTTCTGTACGGGTTTTTCAACTTGATTTCTAAGAAAACTATACCTAAAATTAAATTCTAGGCCTTGTTTGTTAGAAACCAAATTGAAAAATCCGTATAGAAGTTCAATGATTAGGCAAAAAATTTTGAATTGGCGGGGGACAATTTAAAACAGGTGGCAATGGCCCTTCACAGTCACTGCCATATTTTAAATTCTGTTCAAGACAGTGAACATTCAAAAGTGAGTTTCGAGTTTTTTTAGAGTAGTGAAATTGACCGGTCAAAATTTTTTCGAAAATTTGACCGGTCAAATTCTCGGTCAAAATATATTTTTTCGGTCAAATTCGGTCAAAATCTCCAATATCGTAAAAAGAAATAGAAGCCCAACAAATAAGAAAAAACAACTTTATTTTACCAAACATACAAAGACATCCTCAGACATACATCTTTACATATTTAATCACCCACATAAACAAAAACAGCATTAAGGCGCAAACACAATGAGGAGGCTGTTTGCGGGTGCTAAATCAAATTTGTTACACTAAAATGGCCATAACTTTTTTTTTAAATTTTTCAAAAATTATTATGTTTGTGCCATCTTGTAGCTAAGATTCAGGGCTATCCGATGAGTTATTGATAAAGTAGATGTTGTTTGATAAGTTGAGTTAAAGAACTAAGAATCCGCCCAATCGTCCGCACTCAAATTCGACTTGGGATTCTTGGGCGGATGCTTAAAACTTTATCTGAACTTTTGAAATAATATTTGCTTACAGGGGAACATATGGTAGTGACGATGCGATTTTGAAAAACTCTACGTACCATTCGATAGAGCTTTAAGAATGCTTATTTGACTTAGAGATCAGATTTTCCGGATGGCTCGATTTTCTAAGGTAACTAACCGTTTGAAAGTTGAGCATAATTACTCAGGATATATATCTGATAATCATTAGGGATTGGCATCCCGAATCAAAATGAAGTGAATATCTCTAATTATTGTATGTTTATGTCAAAAACTGATACTATTTGCATGTTGAATTTCGAAAATGATCGAAAATGACGTCTTTAAAACCGGTCATATTATTACTTTAGAAAATGACTGGTCATTTTAACAACTATAAACTGGAGCAATAGAATCATAGTTACAAGGGTAAAAACAGAAAAGCACATTATACATACATGCAAATTTTCTACAACTGTTGAAATAATCTGAAACTGATTTTCTAAAAAATTTTGACCAATTTTTATAAGGCCGGTCCACGGCGTGTCAAATCGGTAAAAATCGGAAATAGGAGCTTTCGTGGCAGGACCCAAAATTTTAAACATATAAGAATTAGGCAAAAAGGACTGAAAAATTTTAAACTTTTTAAAATCATTTTTTAGACCAAATTTTTTGCGGTATTACACCAAATTTAGACTTAAAAGAAATCTGAGATTCTGCGCTACAAATTGAGAAGTAAAATTGATGTTGGTACATGGAATTTTGGAGTTTGAACACATAAATCATCATGGGTTAAATTTCCCCTTTTTTAGAGATTTTAGTATTCATTGTGAAATTTTACAAATTTTTCACTTTTCTCAAATTAAATCCAACAACTTTGTAGAGCAAGCTTTGGGCTATCCGATGCAATTAAGAACGATACGGGGTCATTACTAAATTTAAAATTCCGCGCGAGCCGAAGTTTTTTCTGATTTTTGTGCCCAGAAAAAAACCCAGTTAAGGAACTGGCTTATTGCTCGCATTTTAAATTTGCATCACTCGTTGTTTTGGGCTTAAAAGAAAGCTGAAACTTTAAGCTTTTTTTTACAGCCAAAAACAACGAGTGGTGAAAATTTAAAACTCGAGCAATAAGCCAGTTCTATAAATGGGTTTATTTTCTGAGCACAAAAAACAGAAAAAACTTGGGCTCGCGCGGAATTTTAAATTTAGTGATGACCCCATCTCGTTCTTAATTGTATCGGATAGCCCAAAGCTTGCTCTACAAAGTTGTTGGATATAATTTGAGAAAAGTAGAAAATTTATAAAATTTCAGAGGGAAAACTAAAATCTCTAAAAAAGGGGAAATTTAACCCATGATGGTTTGTGTGTCCAAACTCCAAAATTCCATGTACCAAAATTAATTTTAATTTTCAGTTTGTAGCGCAGAATCTCAGCTTTCGTTTGAGTCTAAGTTTGCGGTAATACCGCAACAATTATTACATAAAAACAAGAAAGTAAGTTTAAATTTGCATATTCATTTTTTACTAATTCTCATATGTTTGAAATTTATGGTCTCGCCACGAAAACCCCTTTTTACCGGTTTTCACCAATTCGACACCCCATAATTGTTTGAATGATTGAAATTGCATAAAAAACACATATAATGTCATAAAAACGAATTTAAAAAAATACATAAAAATTTCGATTCTGAAGTCAATTGAAGATGGTGGCAGTGCAAAAAGGGCTCGACTCACACAGGGAATGCATGAGCAAATGGAAGAAGCACTCGTGGTCTGGATAAAACAAGTCAGAAGCAGGAATCTTCCGATTAGCGGTGAACTTGTGAAGGTAGGCTTTTACTTTCCTCTTTTGTATTCGCATCGGATTTTTTTAATTTTTAGGAAAAGGCAAAGGAAATCGCCAAGATGCTCAATATCGTCAAATTTGAAGCAAGCGAAGGATGGCTGACCAACTTCAAGAATCGCCATGGAATCCTCTTCAAAATGAGCCAAGGCGAAGCCGGTGCAATCCATGTGGGATCGCTTCGAACATGGCAAGAGCAAGTACTTCGTGTAGAATTGAGCAAGTTCAAGCCGGACAACATCTTCAATGTAGATGAAACGGGTCTTTTCTGGCAATTGCTTCCAAATAAAACCTGTTTGCATTAGGCAGTAGGATTTTTTGCAGTAGAATTTTAATTGTATTACAGGCGAGAAGTGCACAAATGGAAAGAAGAGCAAGGATCGAATCACTGTTCTCGTCAGTGCACATATATCTGGGACTGAGAAGCTTCCACTGCTGGTGATCGGCAAATCGAAGAAACCTCGTTGCTTCAAAAATGCGATTGTTCCGCTGGATTACATAGCCAACAAGAAAGCGTGGATGACGGGTACATTTTTGGGAGCTTTTCAGCGGTTTCACGTGTTTAGGTTCACTGCATGTTTAGGTGCCGCTTTCGAGGAATGGTTGAAGAAGTGGGAGAAGAAACTGAAGAAAGATGAAAGGAAGGTGCTTCTCTACATCGACAACTGCTCGGCCATCTGCCAAATGTTACTTTGGAATGCATTAAGATGAAATTCTTTCCACCAAATACCACTGCATTGTCTCAGGTTTGTAGTTTTATCTAGGTTCTCAAAGTAATTATTACCATTTTAGCCATGCGATCAATGAATAATTCAGAATATCAAAGTGCACTACCGACGATTCCTGCTGCGTGAACGAATCAATTCCAATGACGAGAGCGAAAACAACCTCATTAAACTGCTCGGCGCTTTGCATCTCCTTCGTAGGGCTTGGATGGAAGTAAAGCCGGAAACAATCGCCAATTGCTTCAGACATGCCAATTTTGTGATCAACGATGAGGTCATGCTTGAATAACTCTTTGATTGTATAATCTTGAAATTTTTAGGTGGAAGAAGACGCTGCAAAAAGGTGGAACAGCTGGAGGGATTTGAAGAGCTTCTAGATGCATGGACAGACTTGCAATTGCTTGGCGGAATTAATGAAGAATCCGAGATGGAGGACTACACGGAAGTGGATAACGACTTAGTCACAGGTTGTGTTTATCATTTATTCAACATTATCAACCTTTATTTATTCTTTCTTTGCAGAAGCACACTCACACTGGCAGAAATCGTGGATGAAGTCTCGGCCGTTGAAGAGGATCCGATGAATCGGCTGACAGCGAAGCGATAGAAGAAATAGAAACGAGCAGCCGGACATCACACGACAAGAAGCTCAGCGTGCCTTGAATATCGTCTGTCGATTCGTGGAGAAGAACTATGCCGATCTTGCCATTCTCAAGCACAGCGATGCCCTGGACAAGGCTTTTTACCAAGAGCGCAGGAGAACGCAGAAGCAAAGCAAACTCACAAATTATTTCTCTGTTGTTCAATGATATTTTGGTTGTTATGTTACGTTTGAATAAAACTTTGAAATCAATAGTTTTTTTTTGTGGAAAAAGTCACAATGTAGCGGACTCTCGGTAAAGCGGCACCTCATATTGTTTTTGGTTCAAAACTCTTGTTACAACGGCACCTCCGGCGTTAGGCGAATTCATCGACACCGAATTCATCGACACTAAATTCATCGACACTAAATTCATCGACAAACGAATTCATCGACAGTGAAATTCATCGACACTAAATTCATCGACACTAAATTCATCGACACATTCAAAAGTTTTTGTCTTTACACGAAATCATGCCAACCTTTGTTTCGATTTACGTTTGCAGTGCTTTTATTTAGACTTTCACAGTTTTATTTGCAACTTACAGCTGTAACCACGTTAAAGTTTCAGGGCCAATATGAACTTTGAATTTTTGACGTCCGAGAAAAACAAGACAATGCTAAAGGATGCCGCTGGCTGTCTTTACTGGAATTACAAGCAACGAACTCGAGCTTACTGGCGCTGTATCTTCTTTCAAAAGGGCGCTGATGGAGAAGCTGACAGCAAATGCAAAGGTTACATGATTTTAGATTACTTCCTTGTTGTATTTTACTAATTTTAGGAAAAGCCGTAACTTTTGAAGGGAAACTTACGCTCACCACAGCGCACAACCATCTTGGCGATATGAATCGGGTGGAGCAGAAGCGCTTCCAAGGAATTGTGCAAAAACAAGCGGTCTCAAGCAAGGAGCCTCCCGAAGTATCATCGCAACCGCTCTCAACATGATCGACGAATATTCCAGGCCATTTATTCGACGCTCATTCACCGCATGCAACATTCGCAATATCCGGCATGAATCAGTGATGGAGCCAGCCAATCCTAAAAATCTGCAAGAACTGAAGGTTAGAAGATCTTATCTTAAAACTTATATGTTTTTTTCTTTGAGATCCAGAAGAGTTCAAAGAATATGACGGCAAGGTCTTCCTCAAGTTCGATGGGTACAATGGGAAGGATCGGGTGGAGTTATTTGCAACTGACCGAACTCTGGATATTCTCGAGTGTGAAAAGAATCTTGGCGCTGATGGAACTTGGGCTGTGGCACCGCTGCTCTTCGATAACGTTTGGATCATCTACGCTCGTCTTGCTCATTCTTTCGTTCCGGTGGTATTTTGCTTGCTCGAGAATCGCCAACAGAAAACATATGAATTCGTGTTGAGAAAGTTGCTAGAATTCCGACCAAAGATGAGTCCTGCTAGCATTGCTGTAGATTTCGAAAAAGGAGAGTACAATTCATTCAAGGTTTAGTCTTAATTGCTTTTCTCAAACATTCTTAGACCCTTTTCAGGCCATTTGGCCAAAAATCACAATGCGAGGTTGTTTCGTTCACCTACAAAGATCTGTTGTGCGTAATTCTACTGAGAAAGGTCAAAGAAAGCTCTTTAATACTGATTACGCCTTCCGAAGAGAGGTCTTTATGATTCCTGCATTGGCTTTTGTTCCGGCTGAAGATGTGGGTGCAATCTTTGCAGAGCTTAGGTAATAAATGGGCTTCTTCTTTTCTACTTATCACAACTTTGCTCATAGGGCAAAATCGGAAGAATCAAAATATGCGAAGCAGCTAGAGTCTTTACTGGATTACTTTGAAGATTCCTATATTGGCCGACCAGATGGGAAAGGCAAGCGTCGCAAAGCCAGGTAAAACTTGCGAAAAATAAGGCGATATATTCCTTTTGCTTTAAGATATGAACCAGTCACATGGAACGTGAGAAAACTGCTTGAAACAGATGAGCCGACGACAAGCAATGGCATTGAATCGTTCAATGGACAAATGATCAAAACTATGGCCGCTCATCACCCAACAATCTGGAAATTCATCGAAGGCTTGCGCAAAGAGTTTGCTTTGTCCGAGCAGCGCGTAGCAGCTCATAGAACTGGTCAAAACCTCCGAGCTCGTGGAATCGCCTACCGTCACCTCAATCAGCGAATCAAGAATATGGTCGGACGTTACAGGGAGATTCCGGACAAGGTGGAATATCTCCGAGGAATTGCTGGGAATTTAGGATGTTTGACAAACAACTCTACCAGTCTGTTCAAATTTCATTCCCGGATCAAAATTATCTTTTATTTCAGTGATTGCAAAGAAGAGGAAGCAAGAACACCAAGATGAAAGCATCAAGAAAGAAAAAAGAAACGAGGTTCTAGCCTTGATTACATTGGACAACTTGGGTACTTTTAAAATTTCTACTTAGATAAAATATCGACTCATTTCCAGGAATCGATGAAGAAGCCTCTACTAATCCAGCTAACGAAATCTTGGCTCAAAAATTCGGAATCACTTTAACTCGAGAGAATCTGATGTGCTTAGAACCAAAACAGAGACTGTTTGGAGAAATTGTGAATTTCTACCTACAAATGGTCGTCGAAAGAAGCGAAAGAACCCTTCATTTGAAATCGGTAAATTAGTTTTCGGGTTGCTGTAAACCTTGATTGCCTTTCAGGTGTACGCATTTGATACGCTGTTCTACACAGAATTGGAAAAGAAAGGAGCAAACGCAGCCCAAAATTGGACAAATGGTGTGGACATCTTCACCTACGATATTCTTTTGATGCCGATTCACACACCTGGGCATTGGTCATTAATGGTGAGCTTTTTACTGCTTTAACCAAGAATTTCACAATGTTGGTTTTAGGTGGTGAAGCTAGAAGAAGGGCAGCTGGCGTACTATGACTCGATGCTCCAAGATGGTTCCATACACATCAATTTGATCAAGTAACGAAGTTTTGGTCAAGCATTTGTATAACCAGTAATTTCTTTTAGGCAGTTCATCCAAGTATTTGCAATGCAAAATGGGTACGAGGACGTGGATACCGCTAACTGGCTTGGTTTGTGCCTGAAGGTTCACTTCATATTTCTGTAACGTAAGATTCATTATAAATTCCAGAACATTCCTGCTTAAAAGAACACTTGGGATTGCGGCGTGTTTTTGTGCCAATACGCAGATCGGATTGCTAGAGGCGAATCAACCAATTTCACTCAAAACCAGATAGAATATTTCCGTGAAGAAATGAAAGAAAATATTGTCACTGGAGAATTATTTTAAACTGATTCCCTTATGTTATTTTTTGTCCTTACTCTCTGAATGTTTGTTTAATGAAGTTACATGTCATCTTGTTGGAAACCTAGTGGTAAATGGAGACCCTGGCGGATAGGTTGAAATAACGAAGTCAACTGTTTTGGTCCGCTTAATCCATATCCGGGTACAAGCATAGTTGCACGGGCGCCGGCGCCGGCCTTTTTGTTGTTTTATAAAAATACTCCTAGCATTTGCAGTAAAAGCAAGTATCACCAATAAGTTTTTTTAATCTAAAAGTAAGTCATTGGCAATCTCGAAAAAAAAGTTATCGGCAACTCTGGCACCCAAAAAACGTCAGGTCGCCTCAAAATTGTCAGGTCGGCGCCCGGCGCCGGCGCCCGTTTTGACTAGCGGCGCCGGCGCCCGTGCAACTATGGGTACAAGTGGTGAATCTGGATATCCTCCTGGGGCAAAATTTTTTGTTTCAGTTCGGCTTCAAAAAGGTTCTTCGAGCACTGATTCTCTTAATGTAAAGAGTTTGCAAGTAAAAAACATTTGATCTAAGTTAACAAAAGTCAAGAATTGCCTTAGAAAACGGCATTTTACTGCTGTCATACCATCTATAGAATGCTCAAATTAGTTCAGAAAACAGGTCTTCAAACCTGGAAAACATAACAAAAAAATCGCACCAAATAGACGACCACTTGGTTTAGTTGATGGATGGATTATCCATCAGAACTGGGGTTGGATTATATAAAAAACATTCTAAATAACAGTAGTTCTTCACAACAGAAAGATTAATTTGAAATATAAAATGTGTCGATGAATTTAGTGTCGATGAATTTAGTGTCGATGAATTTAGTGTCGATGAATTTCACTGTCGATGAATTCGTTTGTCGATGAATTTAGTGTCGATGAATTTAGTGTCGATGAATTCAGTGTCGATGAATTCGATGCCGCCCGGCACCTCCACTATAACGGCACTCTCGCTATAACGGCAGTTGGGCTCGGTCCCGTGGGGTGCCGTTATAGCGAGAGTTGACTGTATAACTTAAGAAGCTGTTTTACCCGTTCGAATTCCTACAGTTTTCAAATTTTTTCAGCCATCGTGTTCAGCGTGAAATACTACACAAAACGCATAGTTCAGTACGACCGCCCTTTCCGTGTTAAAGAATACGACATATGATCTTTGGCCTCCATCAAAGGCGCTTTATTTCCACTTTTTGGTCATGATTTCGAGTTGCAGAAATTGATTTACGGCTTAAATAATTAAATCCATAAAAAGTGTGTTCCCATCGTCCCCATAAGTGTGTCCCCATATTTGGGAACATCATCTATTCCTGCTGGTATTTTATCATTTTCAGAACCAGATTTCCTCAAACTCATCAGATGCTTCTTTGACAACAAAACGAATATTTGTTTCCTTTTCCATAGAAGACAGACTTCCCAGTAAATTTGAATAAGAAGAGTACTTTGGTGAGTTTGGTGTCGTAGATGAAATCTCAGTTCATCGTCCCAAAATACATGGAGAATGTAGCACTGCTTATGCTCTAGTGGACTTTATGAAGACTGAGTCTGTCAACAAATGTTTGGCTCAAGAAGAGCACGAAATTGAAGACACCATTATGACCATGAGACGAATTATAACAAGTGAGGGAGTCATCAAAAGAAAAATGGAAATTAAAGCAAGCGAACAAAGCAAACAGGGTAATTTTGCTGTTATAATTATATAAAAGTAATAATATATATTCGCACGGTTTTTTTATAGGACCACCCCCTGCGAAAATTCCAAGCCTGCTGTCTTCTTCTATCTCTAAACCCATTACTCTGAACCCCAAAAAATACAGCCAATTATGGAGTCAGCTAAAGGTAAGAAAGTTTTCTCAATATAAGGCCAGGCTTGTGCACGGGCCGAAAATTTCAGGCCTGACTCCGACATTTTTTTCAGCTCGGTTCATTGGACTTGCTTTACATATTTTTGTTATACGTCTCGAATTTGTGCAAATTTTCAAAAAAATTTTAAGAACGGACCTGAAATTCAGAAAAAGCCATAAAACTAGAAGCCATAGTGAATCAGACCATCCCTCTTATTTTTTTATTAGCTCGAGAGACCTAGCTGCTTTTGCGAAAACCCGAGAAACTATCGGTGAAGCAAGCTCATTTCGAAATATTTTAACTTATTTATAAAGTCCAACATTTGGTTTCTTTATTCAGAGTATGTCTCCGCTCCGATCGTGTTCAATTCAAGTGGACCTTCTAGTAGATTGCAAAACTATGGATACGCTAGAAATCAAAAATCTACCTGATAATTTGATTAGATACGATAAATTGATATCTTCCTGTTGTTATATAAATCAATAAAATGTTAAAATTGTATGTCAATTGCCCGCAGATTTTACAACAGCTGTTCGCCTAATACATACACTCTTTTGCACAAAACAAGCTTGAGGAAGTACAAGAAATAGGCATGCAAAATGATACCGATGTTTCTCCTAATCGTGTTTCTCACAGACTGATAGGTGAGAACTATTTTGAAAAATTACAATTTTTTCTTCAGTGACTCAAGTTCGATTCCGGCCTATGACCAAACATTAATTTTTTAAAATCTTTTGGTAAGATTATGGCTCGAATTGTTTTTACACACCAAAATACTAATTACCCCAGTAAATTAGAGCTTTTCTCTCAGTAAATAGTGAAAACGAGTATTTTTCAGTGTTTTTTCAAATAATTTTTTGAATATTTTTTGAATAAACATGTGTGCCTAGAATCTAGTTTTTATCTACATATAGTATTTTTGTCGGTTTCTCCGTGACGCTAAATGTATGTGACGTTTTTAACCCACTTTTTTTTTACTACATCGCATCGTTCTCAACGTTTCTAAGGGTACAGTCGAAACTCGATATAACATACACCCGAGGGACCGACCCCAGGGGTATGTTATATCGAGTCGTATGTTATATCGAGCGTCATTTTGTTGAAATTTCTTAGTGTCCGAACCAATTTGGACCTTCCAAGGGTATGTTATATCGAGGTGTATGTTATATCGGGTGTATGTTATATCGAGTTTCGACTGTAAATTGAGGGCGTAGAGCACGCTAATGTCGTCAGAATTAGCATGTGATATACAAATTTCTGAGTTTTGCCCTAAAAGTTGTCAAAATGGTCATGCTCAAGGGGTTCATCGAACCCGAGACCCTGGAAATTGTTTGATAGGTCAAAGTTTCAATTTCCAGTGAGTGTGTATACATTTTAAACAGTCTCAGGCGGATTAGAGCGTGACGCGTAGCGCCTCGCACATGCTCAAGGGGTCATCAAACCTGAGACCCAAAAAATTGTTCAAAATGAATGATTTAGGCGCCAAATGGCGCCTCTTCGGCTTCTAATGTATTAATTTACCGATTGTGATTGGGGATAAGTTAGCGAACAATTAATTTTGAAAAAAGAGATTTTTTTCATAAAAACGGCTTTTATAAAGTTTTCTTAACCACAATAGGACGTTGCTTATGCAGTCGATTCATTCATAGTTTATTTGAAAAACGGTCTGAAAAGAAGTTCTATTATTTTTAAATCACCGTGTACATTCAAAAAAGACAAAAAAATTCTGACATACGACTATTTGCAATCTAAATTACAGAATTGGAGAAAATAAATAGGCTGACCCGACTTGAGAGCACACTTAATAAAAAAAAAATTTTTTTGACAACTGCTTTTAGACGATCAAAGTTATGCATCCACTTACTTGCGTATAAAATACAATCGCGCCCACCAAATTGCTCAGGTACTTTTGTTCCTGAGGGTTATTATATTAAAAGATTGTATTCAGAACTGGAAAGAAAGAAGCGACCCTCAAAAGGTAGTATATGAAGACTGTGGAATCGCCTCTTATCTCCTGGTAAATATACTTTTGGTGCTTTGATGAGTAAATCCTTGTCGTAATTTTCGTTTTTGGGTCTTTTCAGGCAGTATTTTAATACATTTTGAATGGCATATTTTTATTGGTATATGGCCGGTTCACGATGAGTTTTTCTAAATTTTTTACTTTCATTAATATATAGATTTTGTTCTGATGCTCCTAGTAAATCAAAAATTTTTCGGGAATCTGAATTACTAAGCAGAACTATAAGAAAATGCTTGTTAGGCGAGATATGGTTGGCTTAAATTACTTAAAGTTAGACGGTATCATTTAAAATCTTAGCACTCCAACTTTAGGTGATATCTCAGCAAGAAAATTTTTTTTGAAATTCGGTTTCGTGATTCGGATTCCTAACAGAGTTTTAGCCAAAAAAATATATGTCAGAAAAAGAGTTGCATAAACTTAGGCGTTTTTATAAAAACACCAAGAATTTCAACAACCGAAAAATCGTGACTAACTGGCCAGTCTCCACAGCCAGTTATAAATATTTGACAAAAATAGCACGAAAAATATAGAGACTCAGTTTTTCGTGTTTTTCAGGAGCTGTGGAACAAATACGAAATTCTCCCAAACAAATTCGCCGATCTAGGGTGCGGAAATGGCTTGCTAGTTTATTTGCTTGCTATAGAAAATGCCAATGGCATTGGATTGGATGTTCGGAAGCGAAAAGTATGGGAACAGCTGGCAGATAGCGCCCAATTGCATGAAGTTGCTATTGATCCAACCTCTCCTTCCACTTCCACTGTTTTGAATGGAGTTGACTTTCTAATTGGAAATCACAGTGATGAATTGACCCCTTGGATACCTGTGATGGCTGCTAGGTTGGTTAACAAATACTATTTTTAGGAAGGTTGGTTTGATTAAAATGGTCACTTGGAGGGGGAGGTTCTCTAGACTTAGAATTATCGATTTTAATTTGGTTAATCAATTGAAATTTGATTAACCAAATGAAAATCATTTAATTGTATTTGATTAATCAATTAAAAATTTTAAATCATTCAATTGCATTTGATTAATCAATTGTAAGCGCTAATTATTTGAAATCACCAATCAATTGATTAATCATAACATCACTGCTGAGAACATTTGGACGACCGTTAAAGGCTAGTTCACAACAGTGTTTTCAAAAGTCAAGGTTAAGTTCAAGGTCAAGGTCACGGTAAAACTTGACTTTAAAACTTCAAGGTCGTTTTTCTCGATTTTTTTAAGGAAAATGGGTCTGAATTTTTTTCCCTATCCCCTAAAGTCAAGATTTTGTGCTGAACAAAACGTACTTTTCAGAATAACGATATCATTTTTCTACGATGAGATATAGCCTAAAGTCAAGGTGAAATCACCTTGACTTTACCTTGACCTTGACTTTCGGTAAAGTCAAGGTGATTTCACCTTGACCTTGACTTTTGAAAACACTGGTTCACAATGAATTTCAAAGGGTGTGAGATTAAGGGTGTGAGATTATCCACTTCTAGAGGATAAATTTTTGGTGCTCACCTTTTTTGGATGCAGAGCTATCCTGTCACATCCTTGTGAAAATTTCCGAAAATCTCACTACCTTGAAATCCTTTGTGAACCAGCCTTAAATCGTAACTCCGCGTGGCTCCATTTTTATTTTATTTTTTCAATTATTTTGTCTTTTTTCGCCCATTAGTGTAGAGATGACTTTTTAATTTTATTTCCTTTATCCGTCAAATTATTTTCAGACACCACATACTGAAAAAAAATAAAACGTGGAGTTACGCGGAGTCGAACTCGCGACCATGAAAAATGCACCACGAGATTAGCTACTTGACCATCCAGTCACATATGCGTCATCCATACTGACAGATAGACAGGGTTGCCCAAAAACCTGAAATTTTTTTAATTTCGCAATTTTTCGTGCCGCATTTATTTATTTATTTATTTGTATTTTATTCTGTTCGTTACTAATTGGTTGATCGTTACTCGTACGAATGTAATGGGTAACAAGGATGGACGGTTGCAGTCTTAAGTCACAAGGTCAGCCTCATGGCAAGCACGTCTATGGGAATCAACTGCCCAGTTAGCCCTGGGCAGCGAGCCATGTTAATCTCATGCTAAGAGAGCTAGACCTAGGATTATGGCAGAATGAGAGGACTCGGTACCGGCCTCACAACCGTTATTTCAACATCCTTGATTACACAAAAAAAATTATTTTAGCCGGTGTGCGGGAGCCCTGACAATTTTTTTTTAGATTTTTCAGGTTTTTTTGGCCATCCTGTAGATACATATAGTTTTCACTGAACTTTCAAACGCATTTTTACTATAAAAACCAACAACTCACCACCCAAGTTTCTTATCAAATAATGATCTAGGACATTAACCCTACCGGAATATCTCACCGTCACATGTTCCCAGGGGTGTTAAACTTCTGAAAAAGTCGATATTTTTTAATTTTTATAAAAATTATACTTCTTTAATTAAAATGCTCCCTTGAGCGTTGAGATCTGGGTCTGCGTTGAGATCTTCAAAATTGGGCACTTATTTTTTCCGGGGGGCACATTTTATAATTTTTCACAAATCATGTTTAAAAGTTTTCTAAGCAATTTTCATATTCTAAAAACGATAAAAACGTTGTTTTCTGACAATTTTTTACACAAAAATTAAATTTGTTGAATTTTTTTTTGATGCAAACCTGACTTTTTGCATTGGGGGACCAAGGTAGATCAAGATTTTGGTCGAATTTTCAGCCAATTTTTTTTCCGAAAATTGATTTTTTGTATACAAAAGTGTAGAAAAACAACGTTTTTATCGTTTTTAGGACACAAAAGTTACTTAGCATACATTTAAACATGATTTGCGAAAAATTATAAAATGCGCCCCCCGGACTAAATAAGTTCCCAAAATTGTTCTTATCGCAGAGATATGGCCGATACATGGTGAGCGGTGAAAATTTTATGGGTATTCCACTTAAAATGGTCATATCTCAGCGAACTAAAAAAAGTTTGACCAGATCTTAACGGATCCGCACTGAGCAGGATAATTTAATTCCAATTTTGTAGAAAAAAGTCAGGCTTTTATCACAAAAAGCTTCACATTTATCTAATATTATTTTTTATTATTTTCAGGCTTAAATGCAACTTTTTCCTTCTTCCCTGCTGCGCATATGATTTCTTTTCTAAGTTTTCAAGAACTTCAAGAAAAGAAATAACAGGAGTAGGCGTTCCAGATACATATCACAACTTTATCAGGAGCATTATTCGAAGGCTAGGCTTTGATTTGAAAGAAGACCAGTTAAAAATTCCGTCTAGAAAAAGGGTATTTTCAGTCGAAAATGGTTAAATAATTTGTCTGAATTGTTTTTAGAAATGCTTCATTGGCACGATTCCAGCCAATGGTTTGCCTGAAAATGTGGAAAAAATAATCGAAGAACTTCTCTCAGTCGCCAGACAAGTCAAGCCTACATTTTCTGCTCGGCCAGCTACACAGCAAGTGAGTTTTAGAGCATTTTTGCGGTTATAATGGTTTTCTTGTAAGAGTAGTATCCGCTCGGTTAAAAAAATAGGTGCAGCAAAAAAATACAAAATGACTAAAAAACAGCGATTTTAAATATTTGCTCTGGGCTGGAATATAAGTCCCTAAAGCTGGAGGTGGGAGCTTGTTAGAGAAAATACTGTAATCATAGGACTGGTCCGCTTCTAAATTTACCAAATCATTGAATTAAAATTGAGGCTGCTCTTAAATATTTTTAGATAACAAATCTGATTGCTTTTTATATTTATTTATCGATTTTTATTTTAGCTACGTAACTGCTCTGCTATACCACACGACTTTCGACTGGCTACAACAAAAAAGTTTTTCGACCACCTACTGGCGTTGGAAGACACTGAAAATAAAGACTTACAGTAATTTTTTGGATGGCTATTAGTTCGGGCACTTCATAACCTAACTTTTGATTAGAAATCGACAATTTTAGAAAAGTTGGTTTAAAATCCATATTCGCTGAAATCAGCTCAGAATAGTTTCAGAGATTTGAATTATAAATATTCTGAGTCGATCGACCAGAAATTTTTTACGACTCGCCTATTTCATAGGATATTACAGCTCCCTGTAATTTTTTCTACTTGATTTTTAAAAGAGGGGACTTTGGCGGCTACTTTGTGACATTTATTTCTATGAAGTAAAAATTTTAGACTACAGCCTCTTTATTTTCTACCTCCATAAGTTAGTTCGACAATTCCGACCCATTTTTTATACAACCAAAGGTCTTCACAACCTATTATATGCAGAAAATATACAGGCGGGAGCCTAAATACCGTATTCACTCTATTAACTCCCCACCCCAAGGACCTTATATCTCAGCCTAGACCAAACATTTTGCAAATCTGTTTTCCACGTTTTCTTAGTTAGCACAAAATTAGTTGATTCCACTTTTCTGATTTTGGTTGAACACCCAAAAATCTCAAAATAAAATAATTTTTTTTCGATTTTTTAGGGTTGAAAAATAACTCCCCATGGGGAGTTAATAGAGTAAATACGGTAACCCTTTTTAACGTAATAGAAATCAGTGTCACAGAGTAGACGTAAATGTCTCCCCCCCCCTTCTATAACTGTTTGAATTTTCAAAAAGACATTTTGGTATAAAAGGTTATTTTCAAAAAAATAAAATTAAGTGAAAATTGTTATTAAATTAAAAGTTCAAAAAGTTAGGCTATAAAGTGTCACTAGTTGATTTCCCACTATTTTATTTATATGAAAGGCTGAACTTGTGAAACTCTAAAAAAAAATGATTTTCAGCCACTGGCGTCGTGGCAGCTCTGTTCCACTGCTCAAATAGATACAAGTTTAGTCGGGTAGCCGGCTGTAGAACATGCAAAAATTTGCATTTTTCAAAAATTCTGTGAAACAAAAAATTCGACTTTATTTTATAAATACCATCTAAACATTGATATCACCATTTATACTTCAGTACTTTTATTGTAACAGAAAGCGCAGACTCTGCGCATCATTTTGATACCAAACAAGACATCAAATCAGAGTAGAAAGCAGTGCCATGATCTACAAATAAGTTGGTAACCAGGCTTTTTCCGGGTTAATTCAAATTCGCGCCTTTTTTGGCGTTCTGTATTTTCATGTTTTTTGCAATTCGATACTTATCTTTGAGCTTTTCTCAACATTAACGGTCCCAAATTTTAAAAAAGAAAAAAATTCTCTCGAGAAAACATGAAAATACAAATACAAAATCTAGATTTTACTGTAGGCAAAGAAGCGATCTTTTAAAATGACCAACTAAAAATTAGACTATCTTTTTTCAGGTTCGAGAATAAAGTTGAAGGTAGAGGTAGAGGTAAGGGTAAAAGTTGAAGGTAGAGGTAAGGGTAGAGTATTTATATGTATTTATATGTATTTGTATTTGTATGTATTGTAGTATGTATTTGTATTTTCATGTTTTCTCGAGAGAATTTTTTTCTTTTTTAAAATTTGGACCGTTAATGTTGAGAAAAGCTCAAAGATAAGTATCGAATTGCAAAAAAACATGAAAATACAGAACGCCAAAAAAGGCGCGAATTTGAATTAACCCGGAAAAAGCCTGGTTACCAACTTATTTGTAGATCATGGCACTGCTTTCTACTATGATTTGATGTCTTGTTTGGTATCAAAATGATGCGCAGAGTCTGCGCTTTCTGTTACAATAAAAGTACTGAAGTATAAATGGTGATATCAATGTTTAGATGGTATTTATAAAATAAAGTCAAATTTTTTGTTTCACAGAATTTTTGAAAAATGCAAATTTTTGCATGTTCTACAGCCGGCTACCCGACTAAACTTGTATCTATTTGAGCAGTGGAACAGAGCTGCCACGACGCCAGTGGCTGAAAATCATTTTTTTTTAGAGTTTCACAAGTTCAGCCTTTCATATAAATAAAATAGTGGGAAATCAACTAGTGACACTTTATAGCCTAACTTTTTGAACTTTTAATTTAATAACAATTTTCACTTAATTTTATTTTTTTGAAAATAACCTTTTATACCAAAATGTCTTTTTGAAAATTCAAACAGTTATAGAAGGGGGGGGGAGACATTTACGTCTACTCTGTGACACTGATTTCTATTACGTTAAAAAGGGTTACCGTATTTACTCTATTAACTCCCCATGGGAGTTATTTTTCAACCCTAAAAAATCGAAAAAAAATTATTTTATTTTGAGATTTTTGGGTGTTCAACCAAAATCAGAAAAGTGGAATCAACTAATTTTGTGCTAACTAAGAAAACGTGGAAAACAGATTTGCAAAATGTTTGGTCTAGGCTGAGATATAAGGTCCTTGGGGTGGGGAGTTAATAGAGTGAATACGGTATTTAGGCTCCCGCCTGTATATTTTCTGCATATAATAGGTTGTGAAGACCTTTGGTTGTATAAAAAATGGGTCGGAATTGTCGAACTAACTTATGGAGGTAGAAAATAAAGAGGCTGTAGTCTAAAATTTTTACTTCATAGAAATAAATGTCACAAAGTAGCCGCCAAAGTCCCCTCTTTTAAAAATCAAGTAGAAAAAATTACAGGGAGCTGTAATATCCTATGAAATAGGCGAGTCGTAAAAAATTTCTGGTCGATCGACTCAGAATATTTATAATTCAAATCTCTGAAACTATTCTGAGCTGATTTCAGCGAATATGGATTTTAAACCAACTTTTCTAAAATTGTCGATTTCTAATCAAAAGTTAGGTTATGAAGTGCCCGAACTAATAGCCATCCAAAAAATTACTGTAAGTCTTTATTTTCAGTGTCTTCCAACGCCAGTAGGTGGTCGAAAAACTTTTTTGTTGTAGCCAGTCGAAAGTCGTGTGGTATAGCAGAGCAGTTACGTAGCTAAAATAAAAATCGATAAATAAATATAAAAAGCAATCAGATTTGTTATCTAAAATATTTAAGAGCAGCCTCAATTTTAATTCAATGATTTGGTAAATTTAGAAGCGGACCAGTCCTATGATTACAGTATTTTCTCTAACAAGCTCCCACCTCCAGCTTTAGGGACTTATATTCCAGCCCAGAGCAAATATTTAAAATCGCTGTTTTTTAGTCATTTTGTATTTTTTTTGCTGCACCTATTTTTTTTAACCGAGCGGATACTACTCTTACAAGAAAACCATTATAACCGCAAAAATGCTCTAAAACTCACTTGCTGTGTAGCTGGCCGAGCAGAAAATGTAGGCTTGACTTGTCTGGCGACTGAGAGAAGTTCTTCGATTATTTTTTCCACATTTTCAGGCAAACCATTGGCTGGAATCGTGCCAATGAAGCATTTCTAAAAACAATTCAGACAAATTATTTAACCATTTTCGACTGAAAATACCCTTTTTCTAGACGGAATTTTTAACTGGTCTTCTTTCAAATCAAAGCCTAGCCTTCGAATAATGCTCCTGATAAAGTTGTGATATGTATCTGGAACGCCTACTCCTGTTATTTCTTTTCTTGAAGTTCTTGAAAACTTAGAAAAGAAATCATATGCGCAGCAGGGAAGAAGGAAAAAGTTGCATTTAAGCCTGAAAATAATAAAAAATAATATTAGATAAATGTGAAGCTTTTTGTGATAAAAGCCTGACTTTTTTCTACAAAATTGGAATTAAATTATCCTGCTCAGTGCGGATCCGTTAAGATCTGGTCAAACTTTTTTTAGTTCGCTGAGATATGACCATTTTAAGTGGAATACCCATAAAATTTTCACCGCTCACCATGTATCGGCCATATCTCTGCGATAAGAACAATTTTGGGAACTTATTTAGTCCGGGGGCGCATTTTATAATTTTTCGCAAATCATGTTTAAATGTATGCTAAGTAACTTTTGTGTCCTAAAAACGATAAAAACGTTGTTTTTCTACACTTTTGTATACAAAAAATCAATTTTCGGAAAAAAAATTGGCTGAAAATTCGACCAAAATCTTGATCTACCTTGGTCCCCCAATGCAAAAAGTCAGGTTTGCATCAAAAAAAAATTCAACAAATTTAATTTTTGTGTAAAAAATTGTCAGAAAACAACGTTTTTATCGTTTTTAGAATATGAAAATTGCTTAGAAAACTTTTAAACATGATTTATGAAAAATTATAAAATGTGCCCCCCGGAAAAAATAAGTGCCCAATTTTGAAGATCTCAACGCAGACCCAGATCTCAACGCTCAAGGGAGCATTTTAATTAAAGAAGTATAATTTTTATAAAATTAAAAAATATCGACTTTTTCAGAAGTTTAACACCCCCTGGGAACATGTGACGGTGAGATATTCCGGTAGGGTTAATGTCCTAGATCATTATTTGATAAGAAACTTGGGTGGTGAGTTGTTGGTTTTTATAGTAAAAATGCGTTTGAAAGTTCAGTGAAAACTATATGTATCTACAGGATGGCCAAAAAACCTGAAAAATCTAAAAAAAAATTGTCAGGGCTCCCGCACACCGGCTAAAATAATTTTTTTGTGTAATCAAGGATGTTGAAATAACGGTTGTGAGGCCGGTACCGAGTCCTCTCATTTTGCCATAATCCTAGGTCTAGCTCTCTTAGCATGAGATTAACATGGCTCGCTGCCCAGGGCTAACTGGGCAGTTGATTCCCATAGACGTGCTTGCCATGAGGCTGACCTTGTGACTTAAGACTGCAACCGTCCATCCTTGTTACCCATTACATTCGTACGAGTAACGATCAACCAATTAGTAACGAACAGAATAAAATACAAATAAATAAATAAATAAATAAATAAATAAATAAATAAATGCGGCACGAAAAATTGCGAAATTAAAAAAATTTCAGGTTTTTGGGCAACCCTGTCTATCTGTCAGTATGGATGACGCATATGTGACTGGATGGTCAAGTAGCTAATCTCGTGGTGCATTTTTCATGGTCGCGAGTTCGACTCCGCGTAACTCCACGTTTTATTTTTTTTCAGTATGTGGTGTCTGAAAATAATTTGACGGATAAAGGAAATAAAATTAAAAAGTCATCTCTACACTAATGGGCGAAAAAAGACAAAATAATTGAAAAAATAAAATAAAAATGGAGCCACGCGGAGTTACGATTTAAGGCTGGTTCACAAAGGATTTCAAGGTAGTGAGATTTTCGGAAATTTTCACAAGGATGTGACAGGATAGCTCTGCATCCAAAAAAGGTGAGCACCAAAAATTTATCCTCTAGAAGTGGATAATCTCACACCCTTAATCTCACACCTTTGAAATTCATTGTGAACCAGTGTTTTCAAAAGTCAAGGTCAAGGTGAAATCACCTTGACTTTACCGAAAGTCAAGGTCAAGGTAAAGTCAAGGTGATTTCACCTTGACTTTAGGCTATATCTCATCGTAGAAAAATGATATCGTTATTCTGAAAAGTACGTTTTGTTCAGCACAAAATCTTGACTTTAGGGGATAGGGAAAAAAATTCAGACCCATTTTCCTTAAAAAAAATCGAGAAAAACGACCTTGAAGTTTTAAAGTCAAGTTTTACCGTGACCTTGACCTTGAACTTAACCTTGACTTTTGAAAACACTGTTGTGAACTAGCCTTTAACGGTCGTCCAAATGTTCTCAGCAGTGATGTTATGATTAATCAATTGATTGGTGATTTCAAATAATTAGCGCTTACAATTGATTAATCAAATGCAATTGAATGATTTAAAAATTTTAATTGATTAATCAAATACAATTAAATGATTTTCATTTGGTTAATCAAATTTCAATTGATTAACCAAATTAAAATCGATAATTCTAAGTCTAGAGAACCTCCCCCCTCCAAGTGACCATTTTAATCAAACCAACCTTCCTAAAAATAGTATTTGTTAACCAACCTAGCAGCCATCACAGGTATCCAAGGGGTCAATTCATCACTGTGATTTCCAATTAGAAAGTCAACTCCATTCAAAACAGTGGAAGTGGAAGGAGAGGTTGGATCAATAGCAACTTCATGCAATTGGGCGCTATCTGCCAGCTGCCAGCCAGGTGAGATATTCCGTAGGGTTAATGTCCTAGATCATTATTTGATAAGAAACTTGGGTGGTGAGTTGTTGGTTGTTATAGTAAAAATGCGTTTGAAAGTTCAGTGAAAACTATATGTATCTACAGGATGGCCAAAAAAACCTGAAAAATCTAAAAAAAAATTGTCAGGGCTCCCGCACACCGGCTAAAATAATTTTTTTTGTGTAATCAATGATGTTGAAATAACGGTTGTGAGGCCGGTACCGAGTGCAAGGCACGGCGACAATTCCGCGGGAGACAATTCCGCGAGAGACAATTCCGCGACGGATAATTCCGCGACAGATAATTCCGCGGCGGATAATTCCGCGGAATTTCAATTTTTGACGTCGCTGTTAGGCAAAAACCATATTCTGACACCGGATTCGTGTTCAGCATGGTCGATTCCATATACACCTTAGTCAAACTTTAACTTATTGTCCATTTTCGAATTCCTCTCGGGACAAAAAAACATTTGTAAAAAATTCGATGTTTCAAATTTGACCACGAGTTTTAGATTCAGAAACACCTATGCATGCAATCGACCATGCTGAACACGAATCCGGTGTCAGAATTTGGTTTTTGCCTAGCAGGGACGTCAAAAATTAAAATTCCGCGGAATTATCCGTCGCGGAATTATCTGTCGCGGAATTATCCGTCGCGGAATTGTCTCTCGCGGAATTGTCTCCCGCGGAATTCTCCCCGTGCCGAGTGCAAACCTGCAAAAATGGTATTTTAAAATAAATTTTTTTGAAAAATTCCCAAATTTTCGACAATTTGCCACGTTCTGAGCTATTTTTGTGGCTAAAAATATTTTTTTTCCAAAATACAAAACTAAAAAAAAATTTCAACATTTTTTAACTTTTTTATCTTGGTCCCCCCTTTGGTACAAAAACGGTGCTTTTTATGAATAGAGCACCGTTTTTGTACCAAAGGGGGAACCAAGGTAAAAAAGTGAAAAAATGTTGAATTTTTTTTTCAAAAAACAAAATGTTTATTTTTTCTGAATCGAATGGCGTTTACAGAATTTTCAAATTCGATCTGGAAAAAAAGTTATGTCCGCTTGAAATCGGCCGAATTTCTCGCGCCACCCTGTATACTCATTTTGTAGCTGAGATTCTGAAGCAGCCACTGTTGAAGAATCAGAGAAAACTGGAGCAACGGAATCGGACGATGATTCGAGCTGTTCGATTGTCAACGTAGAAGAAACTTCGAAGAAAAAAAGAAGAAAATCAGTTTTCGAGAGCAAAGAATCATTGAATACGAGAACAGGATCAGAGCGGTCTGTTTTTATTCTTCTCTGACTTTTTAATGTTTTATTTCAGTTTCTTTTCCTGACAAGTTAGCTATCTCTCTACCGGTACATTTTTCTATACGTGATATTTTTAGGATATTCCGATACTTTGCCACTGTGAAGGTCAGTTATTTTACTTTTAGTTTCTTTTGCATGTATATTTTTCTTTTTGTAGGTCAGCTACGAAGATGGCACGATTGACATTTTTATGACACCCGAGGATTTTGTGAGTTTTCTTATGTTTTCTTTTGTGCGTATTTTATTTTTCAGGTTCGATCTTTGACTCCAGGTGTAATGCAGCCCCGTCACTATGGCCTGGACAAATTTAAGGTTGGTTACTGGCTCTAAGTTTTGCTAATTGTTATCCTTATAGAACTATTCTCAAAACGACGTACGTCTAACTATGCGTTACTTTTGAATGTTTGATTTATGCTTTGTTTCAGCCAAAACTCCACTCTCTGAGCAAAGGCAAAACCATTTTCTATTGGGTTGGACCACAAGGATTGTTAAACTTTGGCGACTATCTCTTTTGATGACTTTGCTTTCCAGTTGGTTTACGTTTTTTTTGTGCGCTAAATTGTTTGAGCCTAATTTTAACCCCTCCGAGTGAATTTCGCCTGGCATTTTTCGTGTTTGATGAAAATGAAGATGGAGAATTGGATGCAACAGAATTTGAGAAAGTACAGGACTTGGTGTTGAAGCAAAGCAATGTGGGCCAGAGACACAGTTATTTCGTCTAACATATTGTTTACGGTAAATATCTTTTTAGGGATCATGTGACGGGTATGCATTTTGGCCTATTTGTTAGAGTTTTACGAACAATTTTTTAGGTTCCGGCACGTTTCGAAAGACGAAAAGCTCGGTTATCACAAAGTACTTTTTTGGTGGAGATGGAACGGAGAAGCTTGGCATCGACCGATTTCTGAATTTCCAACAAGGTTTCAACTTTATATTTATTCGTTCAACTATTATAGGAATACTTTTCAGATCTTCACAGAGACATTCTCAAGATTGAATTTGAACGTCGCGATCCTGAGACTGGCCCGGTTGGAATAATTTCCGAAATTTTATTTGCAGAGCTGTTGTTGCTTCACGCCAATTTACCTGACAAGAAACAAAAGGTTTGATTTAAAAAGGTCCGATTTAGTGTGTTTTCAAACACTTATTTACATTACAAAAGAGGATGATGAAACGAGTGCGCAGGAGATACAAGAACATGCCCGACAAAAAGGTTCCATTTGATTGTTTTCAAGTTTTTACAACAGTTTCCAGGGCATTTCTTTTGAGTTTGAAAATATTGGCGATTATAAATGAATACTTTGTGTAAATCTCACTTTTAATGAAAACCTCGGCGATTTCCCAAACAATGGAGTTACATCGTTAGTTTGTAGTAAAAGTTACTTTGAGCCGAAGTTTCGTAACAAATTCATCTCTATATTTTTCTACCTAAATTTCCACTTTTCAGCTTCAGCATGAAGAAACGTCAGATGCGCAACGCTTTGGTCTGCTTTGGTCGCTCGGCTGGGATGAGGAATGCTCTTGTTCGGTGGGTTCTTTCACTTCTTTGGCAGTCATAATACATTTGAGCTTTTAGATTCGGGAAACGCGGACAATCGCTGGCCGACATCGCCGATGAAATCAAACGCAACGGAGCGCCACAGCCATTCGGTCAGTTTAATCAATCATCTAACAATACTGTATAAAAATGTTTTAAAACCAAATTTTTTCAGTGAGATTTGGACGCTCCGTCGACCGATTCGTGGACCATTTGCAAGACTTCTTGTCCGTACTCAACCAGCCGGTGGAACTGCCGGCCTATTAACCAACCAACCAACTTCACCCTCCAAAGTCTCTCTGTTCACAACACCGTCGACCACTCTCTCTTAATGCACAATAAACTTTTATTTTGTTATTAAAGCCTTTTTATTTGCACACAACAAAGGCACTAATCCATTAAATAAGTTAACAGGAGAGAAAGCTACGAATATCACAACTAAATGGCTTTTTTGTTTGGGAACATTTTTATTGCTTCTAAAATTTATATGGTTTGTTTCATTGATTTCTGGCTGCGATGGTGACGTTGCCAAACTTTTGCTGGCTAGCCGGCTTTTTGCCCCAGACTCGGTAGAACTCTAAGACATTCTTAGCTAACGGGTTTCTTGTCACGTCTGCGCTGGTTTTGTCGCTTTGAGAGCCCTTCAAATTAAATCTATTTAGTAAAAAAGTACAAATAAGTAAACAGAAATGAATCTTTGTTTCAAATAGCTTGTTTAGAGGGGCCGTCTTTGTTCTAGAGACACCAATTTAATATACAGCAAAATACACTAACCAGTGGTACTGCTTTGATACAGTCAAACCTCTATATAACGGCACCCCTAGGGACCGAAAAAAGTGCCGTTATATAGAAGGTGCCGTTATATAGAGGAGCCGTTATATAGAGGTTTGACTGTACGTGCAAAAATTTGAATGTCTATTTTTTGTTTGCCATTTAACATTGTTTTAATTGTATGTTGCTTAGAAACGTCTAAAGCCTATTGTGTTTGCTTCATTTTTTGCTGCACACTTTCCATAATTTGTTTAGTTTATGTCCGTTCTTCTCTTATCTAATAATAGACATGTAATTAGTGAACCCCTTTATGAACTCTTTGTTTATTTTGCTTCTTTTAGAACTAAAAAAATGGGTAGCAAGATAAAATTTTAGGGCATTTGAGTATAAACTTCGGCAAAGTGTTGGTTATTTGAGAGCGCTATTTGAGAGATTTCCCAGTGATCAGTTTTAATGTTTTGTCTGGTCGTGCTTCTACTCATTCATGAAATATTTGCACAGTCATTATCAGAAAACGAATTAGAATTGTGGATGAGCTATCAAAAAAAAAGAGGTTATTATTTCAATATTTTGAACAAAAAACAATTTTTTTATTTATATGGCAACAATTTTTGTTTTAGGCAAAATTTACACTTCTGCTGAAGAACAATTTCGAGATCAAAATGATTTTGTGAGTGATTTGCACAGAGCTTTTCTAAACCAGTATGATGAAAGTGGATTACCTGTTATGGACACTGACAACTATGGAAAGCATTTACCAGGTTAAAATTTCTAGTTTGAATAATAAAGTAAAAAATAGACAAGTTCTTTTATTTGTAGACAATTTTTCGAAAAAGGCATGGCAGAGGGATTTAGTTTTATTCGAGTCCATTCTGAAAACTCAGTTTATACAAGGAGTAATTTCTGGACAATTGGATGATTCTCGATTTTTAAACTATCTGCTACAAGATTCCCTCTATTTGCAATCAAATACTCGTTTAATGGCAATTGGAGCAGCTAAATCTGATAATTCTGTGGACAAAGCTCTCTTTTCTTCCATGAGCCAATCAAGTGCGGCCTGTGAAGTTGGATATCATCTTTATTACTTCGGAGAATCAAATCAAACTTGTCATTTCCCAAGATGGAAATTCCGGAACGCAGAATTCAGAAGACGAGTCCTATGAATGCATGCAAGCAGTATACCGATTTCCTTAACAATTTAGCTTTTGGTGAACTCTCAATCCTTACGGCAGCTCTGCAACCCTGTCGTGTGTCTTACAAATTTCTTGCGAGTCACATATTTCCGAAAATGCTTCCTTCGAACAAATTCTTTCAGTGGGCAAAGAGCATGTACTCACCTGACTACACAATTGATACCGATTTGTTTTCTTGTATGACAGATAGACTGGCTCAAACTTCCAATATTGACACACTCTACCACATGAACAAAGCTTATGATGATGCAATGAAATTCGAGCTGGAATTTTGGCAAGCATCGTTTAATATCTGACAATTTGTTAGGTATTTAATTTTTCGAATATCCTGCAATAAATTGAAAGTTAGTTCTGATGTATTATCACTGTATTGTAAATGTGTCTATGTTGGCAAAATGTATAAGAAAATTTAAATTATATTAAAAAGTACGTGTAAAGAACAAAATGGCCTGATTTGTGTTAACAAAATTTATTAATGGCTTGTTCACATACTGACAGTGAGAGTGGGAGTGAGAGTGAGAGTGAAAGTGAGAGTGAGAGTAAGGGGGTGTTCACAATGCACCACGCTCTCACTCTCACTCCCACTCTCACTCTCAGGTGTTCACAATGCTTTTTTTCTTTTGCATAAAACTTACAAATTAATTTTTTATTTCTTGAATTTGTTTATTATACTGCAGATTACGACCGAATATACTTTAAAATACAAACTATATTTTTTAAATCATATTTTCTTGAAAATCAACACTTCCTTCCGCATTAAAGTAAACAACGAGTTTGTTTCTAATTTATAATTAGGTTGTCGATCGATCGAAAAGTCGAGACAAGTCGAAGCCTTTCGATCTATCGAGTCGAGTCGAAAGGTCGAGTCGAAAATTTTCGATCGATCGAGTCGAGTCGAAAGTCGAATCGAAATTTTCGATCGATCGAGTCGAAAAGTCGAAATTTTTTCCGCACAGTCAAAAACACTTTATTCAATGAAAGTTCATACAATAATATTTAAACATCAATTTCCAACAAAAGGTTAACAATTTTTTCAGGTTCTTCTATAGGCTTTTCGATCGATCGAAAGTTTCGACAGACAGTGCTTGGCGCCATGTTTTCTAAAAAATAATTTGGAATATAAAGTTGCTTATGCTTATGACTCGATCGAACGAGTCGAAAAAATAAGTCGAAAAAAATTTTTCGATCGATCGAGTCGAAAAAATAAGTCGAAATAAAATGTTCGATCGATCGAATCGAAAAAATAAGTCGAAAAGTCGAGATTTTTCGACTTTTCGATTGAAAAAGTCGAAATCGATCGATCGAGTCGACAACCCTATTTATAATCAATATTTGGTCGTAATTTACAATATTAAAAATAAATTTTTAAAATAAAATATTAAAATAATTAGTTAAATGCAAAATAGAAAAAAGCATTGTGAACACCTGCGCGTGAGAGTGAGAGTGGGAGTGAGATTGAGAGTGAGAGTGAGAGTTTAGAGTGTTCACAATGACAGCTTACTCTCACTCCCACTCTCACTCTCAGTATGTGAACAAGCCATAAGGGAATATACAAGTTCCATCAAAATGGCAGCACTGCATTCTCCTCTCACACAAGATTTTTTTCTTCGCAAAAATTGTATTTTTCTCGCGAAAAATGAATTCCACGCGCGACGAGAACAGGGATGGGCAAAAGATCAGATCAGATCGAGATCAGATCAGATCGCCAAAGATCAGATCAGATCGATCTGATCTGATCTGATTTATTTTGTCATCCAAATGTTTTGTCTCGAAAAGATTTCTGTTAGTTTGAATGTTCGATCCGGGTTTGTTTCACATTATTTAAGCTGAGTTCATTTGTAGCACTCACTTTTCATTGAACACCACTAAGTTCTTATTGGCACTTTTTATACTCCGGCAAACCGTTTGCTTCAAACCGTTTGCCGGAGCCTTTAAACGGTTTGCAGCAAACCATTCAAACGGTTTGCTGCAAACAGTTTGTAACAAACCTTTTAAACCGTTTGACCAAACCAAGAGTTTGCAACAAACTATCCAAACGGTTCGCTACAAACCATTTTTCTCGAGAGAAAAGTTTGCCACTTTCATAAAACAAACCCTTGAAACCCACCACCTTGCATACTCGGATTTTTCAAAAAGTGACCCAAAATCACCTCCCGAACTGATTTTTTCTCCTCAACAAGATGAGAGAAGCATTTATAAACACTTTTCGAATTAAAAATTCAAATTTTGTCCAAAATTTTTGCCAAGGCAGTTTTTTTACGTTTTTTTCGAAATTTTTTGAATTGTGTCCGAAGTTCGGACTCCGAACCACCCCAAACCACTCAAAGCCACATCAAGCCACCCGAAAATCCAAAACCAGCCAAAAACATCCGAAACCATCCAAACTACTCCAAATAAAAATTTTGCGGGAATTCAAATTTTTCAGTCTGAACCAACCAAACCAAGTGGTCGACCACTTGGAGCGAATTTTTTTTTGCTTTTTCTGGTTCCAAAACTTGTTTTCTGGACTAATTCGAGCATGCTGAAGATGGTTTGACAGTGGTAAAATGCTGTATTCTCGGGTATTTTTTGAGTTTTGAGAAATAATTGATTTTGGTAAAATCAACTATTCGCCAATACTCAAAAAATACTTGAAAAAACGGTATTTTACCACTGTCAAACCATCTTCAGCATGCTCGAATTAGTCCAGAAAACAAGTTTTGGAACCAGAATAAGCAAAAAAAATTTCGTTCCAAGTGGTCGACCAGTTGGTTTGGTTGGTTCAGACTAAAAAATTTGAATTCCTGCAAAATTTTTCAAAATGCACTTATCTGAAAAGTCCGGGCCGATTCGTGTGAAGACCAATTCGGTGTGGAACGATTCGGTTAACGCACCATGCCACAGATCACCACTACGTGAAGACCACCACCGAAGTAGCATCGCCCAGGAACAGCTGCCTGAAGACCACCACCTGAGTACCAACACCTGGGTGTTTCCGGTGGTTTGAAGTGTTTGCTACCTTTTGGGTATTTCTTACCTGAGTAACAGCACCTGGGTACCACCACCTGGGTTACACCACCTGGGTACTCCTACTTAGGTACTCACGCCTGGGTTCCACCACCTGAGTATCCACACCTAAGTACCACCACCTGAGTACCACCATACAGGTTTTAGGTTTAAAGTTTTAGGCCATAAGTTTTAGGCCATGTTTGAAGTGTATCAGACCATGTGATGAGGCGGATCAGACCACGTTGGGAGGCGCATTAATCTACGATACCATAAGCTTGGAGTATAACATCCAATAAACTATGGGTAATACATCAGTTCAGAGAGCGAAATAACTATGCAAAAGTGAGTAGAAAAGTATAGGCAGAGAAAAAATTCAACAAAAAACTGCCTTGGTCCCGCGGCGGGACTCCCGCCTGTTGTTTTGTGAACAGATGTCTGAAGTAGGATGTCGATTTAGGAGGCAGGAAGTCGGATGTAGGAAGTCGGAAGTCCATTGGAGCCACCACTTCCGATTTCGACATCCGACTTCCAAATACTACATCCATTGGAGCCAAGCTATAACCTAAGACTTTTCATCAAACGGTTTGAACCAAACGGTCTAAACAGTTTGAACAAACCGTTTGCTACAAACCACAGTTTGCAGCAAACTTGTCAAACCGTTTGCTGCAAACGGTTTGAAGCAAACGGTTTGCCGGAGTATAAAAAGTGCCAATAAGAACTTAGTGGTGTTCAATGAAAAGTGAGTGCTACAAATGAACTCAGCTTAAATAATGTGAAACAAAACCGGATCGAACATTCAAACTAACAGAAATCTTTTCGAGACAAAACATTTGGATGACAAAATAAATCAGATCAGATCGATCTGATCTGATCTGATCTTTGGCGATCTGATCTGATCTGATCTCGATCTGATCTGATCTGATCTGATCTTTGCCCACCCTGGACGAGAATACATTGAAATTTGTTCACCTTTTTATAATATTTGTTTAATAGTTTTAGTATCACAATAAATGGTCATTCAAAGCGGAGAAGACAAAGAATTGAGTATCCGAAGGCTTTCTTCTTACCAATACAGCGCAGCTGGGTTCGGTAGTGGTATGTCTTGTTAGTCCAGGCATAGTTGCACGGGAAAAAATTTCGGCGCCGAGCGCCGGCGCCGGCGCCAGTGGGCGCCGTCTATGTTAGGGGCGCCGGGCGCCGGCGCCATGTTTTCACAAAATTGGCGCCGAGCGCACATCGTGGCGCATGTCATTTCTCGGCGCCGAACGCCGAAAAAGTGCATAATTATTTCGAAAAATGTTTTTTTGCAACAAAAAATTTCTCTCTCCTCTTTCAATATCAGTGAATCATCTTACTTTCAGCAAAAATCAATAAATAGGGAGAAAAAAGTTTGAAAAAATGGTTGCTGAACCAATAGCACTCAAATCGCTCAAAAAGCGGGCGCCGGGCGCCGGCACCGGCGCCGGAGTTTTTCAAAATCAGCGCTGGGCGCGCGCCTTTTTTCTGAAAATTTCCCGGGCGCACACCGGCGCCGGCGCCCGTGCAACTACAGTTGACTCTCGTTAAACCGACACCCTAGGGACCAGCCTTAAGTGTCGGTTTAACAAGAGTGTCGGTTTATCGAGGTGTCGGTTTAACGAGAGATAGATTCATTTTTACGACATAGGTGTCGGTTTATCGAGAGTTTCCATTTTTAAGTCATACATTTTCACTGAATCATTTTATTCAGACAATATTATTCAAACAACAAAAATCAATAAATAACAATTAATAAAAGTGATCTGTGAGCTTTTTTTGTTTCTGATTCTTAGTCCGGAGTTGGTAGATGAATTCGTCCAGTCCATCACTGAGTTTGAGAATATTTGGATCAGCTGCCACCACCATAGATTGCTTGCAAAATAGCCTCCTTGTCATTTAGAATGTTGATGAGAGTTCCCCTTGGAATGCCGAATTTCTTGGTCAATTGTCGTTTTTTGCTGCGGCTTCAATGACTGCTTTTTTCTGTTAAAGCGAAACGGCCTTGTGCTTTCAAGTGCTCATCTGAAATACAAAAGAAAATTAGAGAGCGAAAACAAACACACCAACAAATCAATTAAAAAATACCCAAAGGTTTTTTCCCCGACAAAATTTTGAATATTTTTTGACGGTAATTCGAACTTGACAGAAAATTTAGGGGGTGTCGGTTTATCGAGAGTAAATTTCTTTATGCGGACTGACTTGAGGGTGTCGGTTTATCGAGAGTGTCGGTTTATCGAGGTGTCGGTTTATCGAAGGTAAATTTTGTTGAGTTTCTTGTCGGCCAACCAAATCGCGCTCAGGGTGTCGGTTTAACGAGAGTGTCGGTTTATCGAAGTGTCGGTTTAACGAGAGTCAACTGTATGAGTCCAGGTAATAATAATTTAACAATTAAGGAATAGCTACAAGGGCATTGGTGCAGCCATTGGATGTATTGAAAATTCGTTTCCAGGTTGTTTTCTTGTATAACATGTCAAAAGAAAAATTACCTTTGTGTGATTTGTAGAAAATATTGATAAATTGAATTTAGTTGCAAGAGGAACCGTTCAAAGGTGCGCATGGAAAATATTACGGTTTGGCACAGGCCCTTACATTAATTAAACAGGAAGAGGGCTTGTCAGCTTTTTGGAAAGGTTAGTTTAATCTGTCACGCATATGTTATTTTGTTTTTAGGACATGTACCTGCTCAGTACATAAGTGCCATCTATGGACTAGTCCAATTTTCTGTATTTGAGACGTTGAGACTGCATTTGAGGGAAAACGTGAGTGCCAAAAGATTCAACCGAACTAATGATTTCGTGTGCGGAGCAATTGCTGGGTCCAGTGTTTGTTTCTTTACAGTGTATATATATGTTTGCTCATTAAAATTTTCATTTTTTTAGGGAATGGTAGTCTCCTTGCCATTTGATGTTCTACGTACGCGACTGGTGGCTCAAGGAAAAGACAAGGTAAAAGATTTATTACTATGTTTTAACACCTTGCTTACAGATTTATCGAGGAATGTTTCACGCTATCCGGTCAATTTGGCAGAGCGAAGGTGCTCCCGGATTTTTTCGTGGTATAGTGCCCTGTTTAGCACAAGTTGCCCCAAACGCCGGTAAATGGAAAAATTTTAACATTAATTGGTTTCTTTTGTTTAGGATTGCAATTTAGCATCTACAATCAGATGACAACATTGTGGAAATCCATTTCCTATATGCACAATTATGGTTTGGAGTTTAATTTATGTTTTTGTCATCAATATTTTATTAAGATAAAACAGGTTCTCTCCTGTGTGGAATCTTGGCGGGTATTGCAGCCAAAACGATGGTTTACCCATTAGATTTGCTGCGACACAGAAAACAAGTTAGTTTTTGTTTTCGATTGAATTTATATTTTATCTGGAAATTAGGATGTGTAAACACATAATTTATTTGGTTTTCAAAGCTTTAAAAAAACGCATGTTTAACATAACCTTGAATTCTAAATAAAATTATTTGATTTTCATTTCCAGATAAAATTACACGTATTTTAACACATTTTTACACACACTCGTTTTTTATTTTCAGGTGACCAAACTGACGAGAATTGGCTTTGGAAAAACTACGCCCTACAGTAACACATTTCGGCTGATTAGTAAGTAGAACTATACAGAGTTACAAATTTAACCGTTTGTGATTTACAATTAAACCTTTGTATATTATAGAAGGAATAATCATTGAAGAATCCATGTCCAGCTTTTTAAGGGCCTCTTGCCCAGCATGTTGAAAGCTGGGGCGAGCACCGGTCTTTCATTTCTTTTTTACAAAATATTTTGTGATCTTATGCGTGATTATAATTAAAGATAGGACATTAGCATCACATTTTTGAAGGATTTGGGCTTACGTAACCAAGTTCGACTTAATTGTTTTGGTCAATTTTTTTGATCGAACGTGTTTTGATTTAAATATCTTTGCTTTAACTATTTGCGGGTTTTAAAAATAAAGATGTCATTACATGTTTTTGTGGTGCAAAGCTTTCACAATGACAAATTTTCAAGGAAATTTTTTCTATTTTTACTTTTTATTCATAAAAAAACACTCAGTAAAAAAGTAACACACATACAACATCATTTTCTCATTTAAACAAAATAAGATAAAAAACACTTTCTAATAAATCTTTGTTTAACCAAGAACAAAAATACTGACAACAAAACCGTGGAGATTCTTTTCTTCTCACGTTTTCTTTTGCTCCACAGCCACAGCCGAACCGATGTTTCTGTAGTGAGACGAAAGAATCTAAAGCTGGTTCATTTAAAAATGGTATTGTTAATAACTTATATTTAGTACCTCCCAAGCCTTTGGTACCATAAATCCTTCTGGTGGTTCCTTGCCCTCTTTGGCCATTTGTCGCATCAACGTACCACTGATAGAAAGAAAATCCTCCTGACAACTTTCCTTTCTGAAAGCCATTTTCTTGTTCAATTTGTCATAGACGGCGGTCCGAAAGGGAATGATCTCCAACTTCTTTAAACCAGGTGCCATTGACAATACCTTAAAGTTTAAAAATTAATATATTGTGGAATATAACACTAAATTTAACCTTCTGTCCATGAGTGGGATCGTAGAGAAATTGCTTGGTATCCAAGTTCTGAATGCCAGCCGGATCCCTGCCAACAATGTACGCGTTCACTCCACAAGCCATTCTCGCTCTCGCGTGCCATTGCACTTCGGTTGGCCCAGCATAAAGCATTGGACTGGGGAATATGGCTAACACTGTCCAGTGAGAGTCCAGTACCCCCGCATCAATAACCGCTTTGTGCTGCTCAATTCGGACTGCCAACGGGACGTCGTCTTTTTTAGTCCAGCCGCCCAAGGGGTGCAGCAGCAGCATTGGGTTCTTGTAGCGTTTGAGCAGTTGCTGGCGAGTCTCCTGCATCAATAAAGCGTGCCCGTTGTGGATGGGGTTTCGCAGCTGGAAGGCAAACACGGCGTCGCACTTGGCCTCGCTGAAAAGCTTGCGCAGTTCAGCGGCGTCTTGCGGTAGTCGTCCAGCCCGTCGTTGTACCGAACGCGTTCCACAACCTTAAAAATATAAAAACATTATCCGATAGCTTAGACAAAGCCCACCTCCAAATCGCCGCCGATGAGCCAGTCGCCACTGTCATTGATCAAGTTGATGGCCGGATGCCGCGAATCGGAGTACCCAAACTGACGATGGATGCGCTCTTGCTTCCGATGAGGATAGATCTCTGCTTTAATGAGCACTGCAACCAACTTTCCATTGTGAATCAACCGAATAGAGTCAAGACCATTCTTTGTCAGCTCAGCCTTTTGAACATCGTCTATTGGTAGCACAATTGGAATTGACTGATTGAGCGAGTCCAGCAACGGAAAAGCTTCTGCTTGTTGACCATCTTCTTTTGCTGTTTCTTCTTCAAATCCTTTCTTTAGATCGAAGATTTGACCGTAATGCAGACATTGAAGATACTGGCGTTCACGCATGAAACCCGAGAGAGGAGTAGCCCAACCTTCGGACAGAACCTAAAAACAACAAAACGTTGAAAATAAATGTGTGTAAAATTGATTTACCTGTAGCCACTGCAAGTCCACATCAGTTATCTCAATTGACGGCCCACTAGTCTTGGAAGCAACATCCGTCTTTTGGTCTTCCAGACAAAAGAGTTCGTGCACTGGCTGACCACACAATTCGTACATTGCCTATGAAGCATAAATATTATTGTATGAAGAGGAGAAAGAGAAAGAAACCCACCTTTTCAGGAATCACATTATTTTCATACAAAAACTGCAAAACCGTTTGAATAGATTGAGCTTTTGTCTCTGCACCGGCATTGATGACTAGATCCGGATGTTCTGGAGATTCGTAAGCACTGTCGATTCCAGTAAATCCTTTCAATTCGCCGGCTCTTGCTTTTTTGTACAGCTCTGAAAAAAATACACAATTTAACAACTTCTCAAACCAATCACCTACTCTTTGGATCCTGGCTTCACAAACATCAATTGAAGTGTTCACATGAATCTCAAAGAATTTGATGTCTTGCTAAAACCTAACGATAATTTAGAACATAAACAATTCAATGTTGACATACATTTTCATGAATTAATCTTGCCTCTTCTCGATCTTGTCGGAACGGCGATATAAACGAAACCAAAGTGATGATGCCCATATCAGCAAACAATTTGGATAATTCGGCCACTCTTCGGATGTTTTCCGCCCTGTCGTCATCTTTGAAACCCAAGTTTTTGCAAAGACCGTGTCGAACATTGTCACCATCCAGTCCGTAGGCAGGCAGACCGAGCTAAACAATCCATTTTTACTGCACAGTAAAACAACAAAAAGTTCGTAATCAAACACACACCTTTATCAACGTCTTTTCCAAAGCAAATGAGATGGTGGTCTTCCCTGCCCCAGATAGGCCAGTAAACCTACAATAATAAAATTGCAACAAAATTGCAACAAAAATGCCACAAAATGAAAACTGACCAAAGAGTAAATCCTTCATGTTTCCTATCCCTACCCAAAGCAAATAAACGTTCTTCTCTGGTGACTGAGTGTGTTTCATATGTGACGTCCGACAAACATGATGATATCGACTAAAATATAAGCATTTTTATTGAATTTTTGTCAACAAACAAATTTTTTATTTTACTTTTATATTATATTATTACCTGTAAAATAATCCCTGGTCTTTTAGTCGAAAAACAGCGGGACAATTCATTTTTTCTAAAATGCATAATTTGCCTAGAAGAAGTAGATAAATGGTTGGTAAGGAAAAGTGTTTGTTGCAAAGATAAAATCTCCTGTTATTTTAATGTGAAAAGAAAGGAAAGCAGCTGAAAGAAGCATCATTCCTTTCTTCCGTTTTCGGAGAGCTGGCAGTTTTTCTACAGGGTGGGCCAAATTTGTTGCACTTTTGTTTTGCTCATATCTTTTCAAATTTATTACGTCTCGTCGAGATATTTTTTTTATTCGATAGAGGAGAAGCGGAGAATTCATTTGGTACCAAACATGCATATTAGCATCTTTATTGAACATCAACAAAAATAACAAACAAAATCAATAACAAGAACAACAAAATTCATTCAATATTCCAATATTCTTGTTCGACACTTCTTCCCAAGTTTCCAACTCAAGTTTCCCAACAAATATTTGTATTTGTATTTTCTCTCTAAAATTTAAAAACCAAATATTTTCCTCACGGTTTTTGAGCCTATTCATTGCTTTTCCTTCTATTTTCCCTCTGAGTCAGCCTGAATGCCTACGAAAAGCAGCAATATTTCCCTTAACACCCGAGAAAATGGCCAACACCCAATCGATATACACATAACTTCTATCCAAAACTATATTAAAAAACACCGTTTCACTTGAAAGATAATCCACTTTGGCACATTGACCTCCAATGCAAATCACTTCTTTTTTGGTCCAACTTCCCAAAAGACAACATTACCATCTACCCATCCTGAAGATATTGAGCACAGTAGATCAATCATTATTGCTGGACTACCTGAAGTGATGGCCGATTCCCTGTCTGAAAAATGCTCAACAGATCATCTCACAGTCATGGACGTCATCAAAATATTGGACATTGAATGCCATCCTCAAAATGCATCCTCAATCAGTGTATCGAATTGGCAAACCTGACACCAACAAGTCCTGGCTTCTGAAAGTTGTCCTGCCATCATCATCCACAAATCACACTTGCTAAAGAAGGTGAAGCAACTGAAGAAGATACCCAAATTTAGGAACTTGTTCATTCGATCATCATTGAACGCCAAAAGCCGTAAACTACAATTCGAGCAACGACAACAATGCCGACAGCTCAATGCCGACGGCCAAACTGTTCGCATCTTCAAAGGAGTGATCACATCAATCAAAATTAAAGAAACTACAAACAATGCCCATGCTAACAAATCTGCCCAGGATAATCCAAAAGTATTACCAAAAATCACCTGTTAGATTTATTGGATTGGATTTTCTACTAATTTTTGTCACGTATTAAATTGCGTAAATAAATAAATAAAATAAATAAATCATTGATTTTTTATCAAGCATTTTTAGAGAAAAATTGAACACTTTTTCAAAAAATTTAATTCACACTTTTTGACAAAACACTTATTTTAGATTGAATAATTAAATTAAATAAAAAACAAAATACCTGGCGGCAATAACGGGATGTGCAAGAAAAAGTCAATTTCTAATTTCGAATCCATACTCTGCATAATCATTCCTGTCAGCATTAGATGAGTCCTAAAACAACTAACTGCAAACAAAATAGAAACCAAGCAAACCGTACATGAATCCAGATGAAATCATAAATCAATAAATTAGTTATGCAAACAAATGGAAAATTATTTACCTGCGGACGATTGTTTCTGACTGCATCAATGGCAAACTGATAGTTGACCCGGACATATGAACACAATGCTCGCGGAGCACCTGAAAACATAACAAATAAAATGCAAATGCATAAATGAAGCCAACCTTTGAGTCATCGTACTCCGAAAGAATGTACTCAGGCAGATTGTGCAAGGCAGGCCAAAGCAGTCCATTACTAAAATTATAATTACATCTCATAAAGCTAAAAGTGAACGAACGTGATACCGCCGTAGTAGACCTGATAATCGTTCTCCTGCACCACAATCGGATTGAGCTTGTAATTGGCGCGATTATAGTTGCTCAGCACACCGAGTAGAGACATTTCCTCGCTAAATTTGTTTGCATAAGTAACATGAATTTTTTTTAGAAATACCAACCGAACAATCTTCTTGTATGATGTTTCATTTTCTTCCTTGATGTCGTCGTCGGCTATCACATGGAACAGGACATCGACAAGAGTTTGACGCATCAATGGCAAGCCCAAAGTGTTCGTAGTCAAAGCCAAGTGACCGAGATTGTCTTCTGCCGAGTTCAGGTTGTCGCTTGATCTGAAAAACAAATAATAAAAATAAAAAAACCTTTCATTTGTTAGAACGAAAGAAACTTGGTTCAATTTGCATTTGTCAATGTTCATGCCTGAAAATGAAGAAATATAGTTACATGCTTCTTTGTTCATAAAAAATATTCTACGAAAAGTTTTCAATATTTTCAAAAAGGTATATACAAAAATAAATAAAGAATTACCCAGATTGGCGAGCCACACGTTCTCATGATTGACCGACATGACGGGATCGACACACGAAACCAGGCCGCCGGATCCTTGCTTGATTTCCCATTCGCCGGATTTGTCGCCTAAAATTATTTGGTACAATCTAAATATAGTATTTTTATCGGTTTCTGTCTGTCTGTGTCAACAATTTATGTATGTGACGCCTTTAACCCACTTTTAGATTGTTTTATTTTTTGTTATCGACATATCTAAGGGTAAACCGGGGGCGTAGAGCTCGGAAAACTCATCAGAATTGACATTCGGTGCATAGCTGCACGGGCGCCATTTCGGCGCCGACCGGCGCCGGGCATTTTTTCCTCGAATTCCTGACAAGTTCATGTTTTAAATAAGACATTGTTCAGTCAATTTGCACAGCTCTACAAGATAGGCTATGAGCGCCGGAGTGTTTTTTTGACAAAATTTTTGAGCGCCGGCCGGCGCTCGAAAAACCTCATTTTAGCCGTTTTTCAGTGATTTTCGGGCGCCGGCCCGGCGCTCAAAAATTTTGTCAAAAAAACACCGGCGCTCATAGCCTATCTTGTAGAACTGTGCAAATCGACTGAACAATGTCTTATTTAAAACATGAACTTGTCATAAATTCGAGGAAAAAATGCCCGGCGCCGGTCGGCGCCGAAATGGCGCCCGTGCAGCTATGATTCGGTGGACTAAATCAAAGTTTTCCCCTAAAAGATGGTAAAACATGGGCTGCTCAAGGGCGGGATCGAACCGTTCCCCTTCAAAATTGTTCAAAACAATTTCATTGATGAAATCATTTTCAAATTCGCGCGTTTTCATTCAAACTGTGAATTTATCTCAGTTACATTAGTTCTTTTTGTAACTTTAACATTCCTTATAGTTTTTGATACATTAACGTTCCTTATTGTCAATTTTTATCCAACGGTATAAAATCGAGGCGCGAAGCGCCGAGAAACGCAGCTTCTATGAATCCTAACTCTTTTAAAAGGCGAGGTGCGAAGCGTCGAGCACGAGGCGCGCAGCGCCGAGCCTTACGTAGGGCGCCTGTATAGGCGCCTGTTAATCTAGTACATAATAACTCGCCAAGCAAAACATACCAATGCCTTTGGTCAACGAGACTGGCGGCGCATTGGAAACCTGCAACAAGAATATTGTCTTGGCACGCTTGTTTTTAATTCAAGAACAGAATGAATGTTTTATGGATATAAAGGGAAAAAAGATTACGTTGATGACTCTTTGCTCGAAGTGCGTCTGGGCCAGCCCACCCGAGGCAAACGAAGTTGCATCGTCCAAGTGGCCATCTGACTCAGAACTCGAATCGATGGACATGGAGCGCTTCTTTCTGCGGTGCGGGTCGCTTTGTTCAGCTAAATTTGTTTGTCAATAAACTTTCCATTTTCAAGATCTGAATTGTTTGGACTCACTTCCTTCCTCTCCTCTTCCTCACTGCTCTGCTGACGTTGCAAGTCCTTGTCCGTGGAGCTCCCATTCAAGGTGAAGCTGACTGGCCCACCGTTGGCAGTGGAAGCGTCTCCGTTGGTCAGACAGTCGCTGGAGTCGCGCAGGGAGGCGTTCGAACCACGCAGGCTGAGCGAGGCCTTCGAGCCGGTCCGGCGGCGCTGTTGCAAGTGGTGGTATTGCTCGCCGAAGCGCTTGGCTCTGAAGCCCAAAAGGCACTTTCGGAGGCCGGGACAGCGGCGTAAAGGCCCCTGGAAATGTTGGATTATATGTTTTGTGCTCAAATTTTAACAAATATTTTTCGCACAAAAATTTGTTCTTCCCCTTCAATTTAATTTTTGTGCCTGGTTTTTGTTATCTTCTTTGCTGGTTCAAAGTGTGCAAGATAGCCCTGAATTTCCTCTTTCAAACGTGCTATTGTAAAAGGTTTTATGCTAACAAAAAGTTGGTTAAACAAGCAAAAACAAAAAGTAAAATCTTTCTTCCGAAACTTCTGCCACAGGATATGATTTACATTTCTGCATGTTTATTCAACTTTTTATTACGACAAACACCTCTACAATAACGCATTCGAAAGCGGAAATTCAGAGCTATTCAACACACTTTAAAACAAAAATTGTGATAACAAAGGTCAAACCTAAAATTTGTTTTGGAGGCCGAGGGCAAAAAAATCTGCTCAAAGAAAAAGGTGCAAGAGTCAATTGCCCCAAATTTATATTTACCCATCATTTCAACCAAATTCCAGAACTTACCTCATTTCTCCACGGCCAGTGTTCACATCATAGAGGGCCATAGTGAAGAGCAAGGCGTCTCTGTATTTTGTTCCGTGTTGCATGTCTGAAATGGGAAAGGATTTTTTTTTATTTTGCAACATTCCCCAAAATTTTTTAGGGGAGTCTTGTATTACCTGAATCGAAGATGTAAGAATGCCTGTCTTCCAGAACTAAAACCAAATCACTTTGTATTGTATATTTAGTAGTGCCACTAATTTAAACGCCCACCTGGAAAGTGTGGTTACCCAGATTGTTCACCAACTTTTCGATGTAATCGGTGCTGTCGAAACTGTGTTGCAGGCAATATTCCAGGATGACCAACAGGCCCTAAAACATTGACAAGGTTTAAGCAAACAACTATTTTATAAAGTGCAAACCTGAAAGGCAATTTCCGAGTTGCTGTCGCGCTTTTTTCACTTGTTGGGCATTTGCTCCAGACTGGCCTCCATGGCCTGTTCGAAGGTCCAGTCGTCTTCGGCCTCTGCGCCCAGCTTCTGCAGCGTTTTGATTAGCACGTTTTGCCAATTTCGGAGCAAATTATCCGCGGCAATTTTATTATTTTGAATCAATAAAGAACAGTTGATCATTAGTTGGATTTTCATCATTATCAGGTTTCGCAGCTAACAATTCGCTACTTACCGTGGCATTTAGCAAAATCATGCATTGCCAGGTTAGCTTTAAAATGAAATCTTTATTTTCTGTTAAGGGAAAGAATTTAGCACTTTTTTGTGGCTGCATCCAAAAATCGTGCTCTATCGTCGATAATTGTTGCTCGAGCACTATCGTTGTATTACAAACCAAAGACGGGATATGAAAAACTATTGGAACTGATCAATGAAGGGTGGAAGATTCAATGGATCGTCGGTCCACCCGCTCTGGAACAAACACATTTGTGAACATGCTGGCTGAATCTGCTGACGTGGACGGCTGTCATCTGAGGGACGCCTTCTATTTTCATCAATCTCGAGCCACATCAGCAGAAGAACATTTTAATTCCGTCTGTGGTCTGATTGCTAATCAAATGGAACAACGAGAGAGAACAGGCGTGATCGTAATCAAGGTAATCATAATCTTACAACTAATTTATGAGCATATTAATATTAAGGACATGTCTCAACCGCTGGAAGAGAATTTGTCCCAAAATGGATGGCATTGGTCACAAACTTCACTTTGCTGATCCGTAATCCTGTGGATACATGGCTTCCCTGGTCACTGCCCTGGCCAATGACATGCACGTGAAGATGACACCACCCAACATCCCCCTTATTCGCAGTAAAATGCTCTTCCAAAATACTCATGATCCTGAGAAGACTTTGTTAAAAAATGTGATACACAGTCTGTATGATCTAAATGGCAGCCACTCAAATCTAAAGTTGGGGCTCTTTGATGTGCTTATCAGATTCTCCAGCGCATCAACGACCACATCAACAAAAATACTCACAAAAATCTTTCGGTTGTTGATTACTCATTTGCCATTTCTCAGCCAGAATACATCAAAGAAACTGTTCGGCGTGCAAACCTTTCACTACCCGACACGTTGACTAAGAACTGGACAAAATCCGTTGGACAAAACTTCCGCAGAGTGTCTTCCTCTCAGTTTAGCACTCAGGTGAAACTTAGATATTTATTTTAAAAAAAACCAACTAAATTAGGATAGAAATAATGATTATATCTTCTTTACCAAAAAGTCAATAATTCTCAAGTTTTTCAATTTTTGCATGTCATGTTGTCGTTACTTTTTTCTCTATGACCGCTCAATTTAAAGCTAAGACTCTACGCTACAACATGTTGTAGCGCAGCACTTAGCACTGTGCTCGTACACAAAAAGTAATCATCAAAATCAAGTACATATAAACAAAAAATTAAAATTTCTCTTTTCGTGGCGAGACAAACTTCGGAAGAAAGTGACCCCCCCCTTCTAAGGAAATATTCAAATTACTTTACTTTAGAAATTCCCGAACAAGCATGATCCACGCAAGAATTTGGTTTGGGAATATGGCGCCCTTGAAGGTCCATTTCTACTCAAACCCGCAGGACAAAGGAGCTTGACACTAGATAAGATGCCGCCAATATTGCAAACAGTTATCTTGGGAGAGATGTTCCCTTTGTACAGAAAGATCCTCAGTCATCCTAATTTTATTGGCCACTATCAATTAAGCAGTATGAAGAATTTGCAAAGATATCTACTTCTTCTTCCGACAACATTGAGAGCCTTATGGATAGTACCTGTTACTCATTTATTAAAGCATGTTCCCACAAGAAAAAAATATTCTGTATCGCATTCGCAAAAACAACCCTGTAAATTTCAAAATTTTTGAAGCTATTGACCGCTGTTGATTTATAAATTTATACTATCAAGAATTCTTTGCAATTAGAAAGACAAGAATTAGTATTTGAACCTAAAAAATTATCACTTGGCTGACAGAATCATTTTGCTGTTATAGGTTTTGTTTGTTAAAGTGTTTGGAAGCAGGAGTGGTCACGATGAGACGAATAATTTATTGGTTCGCAAAACAAAATTGGACAATGGAATGGCAACAAAAATTTGCATTTGGAGGGATTTCACTCCAACAGCTGTCCACAATCGGCAATGTTCCTAAGCTAACGGAGGCTGATGAGTACAGTATCTTACCCCAGGAGATTGTGACAGGCAAAGTCGAAATTTTACTGCTTATTGAGTGTGCATGGAGGTATTTTTCTAACGGATTTGCTCAATTCGGCAAACTGGTATGAAAATCAACTTTATTGGTCTCTAATGAACTATTTTAGAATTTCGACCTGTTGGGGACTGCTGAGCGCATCGGGGATGTTTCTGTTTCTGTTCTGTTTTGATTCGTAAGCTTTAATTTATTGTGACGTTACTATGTAACTAATTACGCCATTTTCAGGGTCCGGAGTACAAGGTTTTCGTGGAACCAACGACGAAACCAATGACAGCAATAAACCAACAAAGCCAACTAGATTGTCTACAGAATGGATTACCGGAATTGTCGTCGGATCTAAAAATGTATGTGTTGTTTTTCCATGCTTTTGTAATAGTTTATTTTTAGTGCTGTCTTCCTTGTTATCGTTGTGATCTAGTGCCTCATCTGTTAACGACGTGATAAGAATCAAGTGTCTAAGCATCCAACGCCTTGTTTTGATGTCGGTACTTGCATTTCTGGGATAGCGCACAGAACGGCAATAACTCAGCCGACTCCAACTCCGATTGTGAATCAGAAGTTCGTTCATATTTTCATTCATCGTTTATGGACATAATATTTTAGGGATAGAACTGTCGAATGCCTAGACTATTACTAGAGAAAGCATCCTAGCGAAGCCAAAGTAGATTTCAGCAAAGTGAAAGCACCAACCAAAGATCCGAAAGCCAAGCTGACGAAGATTGGTTAAAATGATGCAGTAGTGATGCAATATATGATGCAATATACAATATGCAATAGTCCGACAGAAGAGGAATCCTCCGAAGAAGCCGAAATCCTTGACAATCGATGGAGAATTCTCAGGGAGTAAGGCATAATTTTTGTTGCAAAATTTTACACATTTTTACGGCAATTTTAAACTGTTTTTTATCTTTTTTTCAGTAGTATTTCCTGATTTAAGTATAATTTATTAACAATAATAACGTTATATGGCCAGTTTAAACTTTTGTTGCATACTTTTGCATCAAAAAGTGATACCCTCGCTGTAGTGCGACCCGCTATGGTGGTATACGGCGATTGGATACAACTTGTGATTCGATACGGCGATTGGATACACTTGCGATTGGATACAGCGATTGGATACACTTGCGATTGGATACGGCGATTGGATACACTTTTCATTTAAATTCAAATTTTTCATTCAAAACATTTTCAAATTTTAAACAGACTTTTTCCCAAGTTTTCTTTTCCTGTCATACCTTCTTTATTATATGTGCTTTGTCTTTTAGTTGTGGTTTTCACAAATTTATTGTTTATTTTCAGATTTACATGGCTGACGTAGAAAAAGTGCACACTAAGCGAATCGGAGCTAGGACAGCGCCTGTTACCTATACAGAAGACCGAAGAACAGGATGCTTTCTATGAGAGTCAGTGAATTGATTTTTGATCAGAAAAAATCGCTGCTTGAAAAGTTTTCAATAAAAGTGTTTTCAAAAAACGATTGTCTTGAAACGAATCACTTCCAGTTTTGTTGTTCTGCCAGAACGGACTGGCCGTTCTGCTGTGATGTGATGGTGGTGCTAGGGGTGTGGTGTAAGTGTAAGCAGTCGTTTAGTTGAGACCTCTAATTGAGGATGATGAAAGTTTGGACTCCAATCCGAGGAAGTATGTGAAAGAAGGCAATCATCACATGTCGCCTCTCCTCGGGTCGATCTTATGCTTTTGTTTTTTGAGATCACACCCGATCGCTCGCTGACCTCTTTCACTCATTTTAGCCACTCGTTAATTATTCCACCTTTGCAACATAATTTAATCATTTCACATATAACTTATATTGCATATAACTCAAGGTTTGCAAACAAGGCTTTATGGGTAACTCTGCCACACGAGCTAGTTTGTTATTTGTTGTTTTTGCTTTTATTAGATTTTTGTTAAATTTTGTTGTGTTCCTTCTGGTTCTGCGGCCGAAGTTTACTCTGACTATGATGAAAATGCAATCAACACGGGAACGTCCAACATGTTTGCTTTATTTCTTTGTTGTTTTTTTTTGCATTTACTCACAATATAGTTTTTAGACCAAAGCCTTTACTTAAATTTCACTCTGTCCATGGTACAAACGTAGCGCTGCTCAATGATGGAAGAATAGCAAGAAGGAAAGATTCGTTTTGCAAAGGGCTTGTGTTCAGCAATCGGTATTTTTAAAATTGAACTTTTCTATAGGGTGGTCCAAAATTAATTGCCGTTTTTCAAAAATAAGGCACAATTAAAAATGGCCATATTTCTTTGTTTTTATTACCGTTTTTTGTTCTGTACAATTCGATAGCTAGAGAGATGCGTTATGTTTATGTTTTTTACAGAACAGAAAACGATAATAAAACAAAGAGATATGACTATTTTAAATTGTGCCTTATTTTTGAAAAACGGCAATTAATTTTTGACAACCCTATAAAATGAATTTGTTTTAGACCGATCGGCATTGACGAAATTGTTTGCATTCGATTGTTTGACGTTGGAACAAATTGGTCGGGCGTTCTAAGGTTTAATTTGTTGTTTAGGGTTTTAAATCATTGCTTTTTCAGATTTGGAGTCACAAATGGTATGAATGTTTGGTAAATTCTTTTATAATTTTAAAATTAATACTTTTTAGTTGATCCTGCGAGCTTTCGGAATATTGAGCTACCAAAGTAAATTTTCCCTTTATTTAATTTTGACATTATTTATTTTGCAGGTTTGCCTGTCCTGATCTCACATCTAAAGCTGGCTGGGCAAAAGCAACTGAACGATATTCAGTGGAAAAATCTATCCTTCACTTTTTTGTAAGCATTTGTTTTTGTTTTACGGTTTTATTGGATTAAATTTTAGGTAAATGATGCCGGCGAAATGTATTATGGCATAAATGGTTCCAACAAAGGGTTATTTTTAAATGGTAAAGTTTTTTAACTGAAAATTCATATTTGAGGTACATTTTCGTTTAGGTATTAACGTGTCTATCCCGATTTGGATCATTATTGATATTTACGGCAACTCTGTGGGAGTTGAATTTGTTGGTGAGTGTTCGTGTTAAGTTTTTAGATAACAAACTTTTTATTTTCAGATCCTGGAGATGTCTGTGTTCGAACGGCTAGGAATTTGCGATCAAGACGAAACAATACGCCTTCATCCTCTACAAGTTCTCGAATCAACGAAGAAACTGCAAATGCTTTGAATGATCGCGCCGCTGCTCCAATACAACCGGTTGTCAGTTCTTCAGTCATTTCCACGAATGGTGGGAATGCTGAAGCAACGGGATCTGCAAGAGGATCGCCATCAATGACCAGCTCTACCTCAGCAAACAATTTGGGCATTGAATCCGAATCGGTCCGAATCTTAGATTCGGACCGGGAATAATCCGGGAATATTCCGGGAATATTCCCATCATCCAACCCTAAACATAACTCACTAACAAATATTTTCAGGAATATTCAAAAACAATCAAAAAGCAACTATGATATAGACCTATAAGTCACGTGTGAACACTAACATTCCACAATATAAGACAAAAACATGCAGACTATGATGGCACAGTCTTTCTTAGTGTACTGTATGACTTGAAAAATCAGTGAGCAATGCTTTTCTGTTATGTTTTAGAATCTTTCCTATAAAAAGTTTTTGCATAAAAATGGTATTTTAATTTGTCACAGTACGTTAGAGTCTTTCAACGAAGAGTAAGACCGGGACCCTTATGCGCACTAGGAAATAGAAGTTACTTTTGAAAAGTGAACACACACCACTATCACTCAGTGGTATGACAATCTGAAAAAAAATCTGAAATTTCGTTAGATTTTTTTAAATCTAAAGAAAAAGTATTCATGTGTGTTCAATGCCAAAAATAACTTCTATAAGTTGACATAAAACGTCAAAAGCAAAATACTAAATACAACGTATGGACTTACACTGTAATCTTTTCACATTTACACTAGCAATTCATACCGATGAGCCAAGGTAATTATTTATAACTAGAATTTTTGTTGCAAAAGTATAATAAGCAATGTACATGATACGAGAGTACGATTTTTATTGAAAGATTTTACAAATCAAAAATAACACTCAATATTCTTTTTTTTTTGAAAAAATAAAGAAAGTAATGAATATATATATATAGCGAATAACAAATGCCACGATCAAGATATTTGATAGAACATTGCTATTATACTTTTTCCAACAAAATAAGGTTGAAAATATTCAAGACAAAAATTTAGGTCATACCTTTCAGCTCTTTTTCTTGCTATGGTTTTTTCAATCAACATGAAGACCTATGAAACTTTGATCTAGACAGCAAAAGATGTCAAAAAATCATTCTGTAACATCGGTTTTATAGCTCTTGAGTTGCGCTACCACTATCACACTCAGCTTGATTATTTCGGATAAGTCACCATTTGGCTCCAAACACTAATCTGGTCATTTCGAGAAGTTTACCAGCGTTTTCATGACTTTCAGTGATCAAAATTTTCACCGAACTTTACACGCTGAGACAGCATTTTATCGCCATGTTGTAGCGCAACTCAAGAGCTATAAAACCTATGTTACAGAATGATTTTTTGACATCTAAGTGTTGAGATATGGCCTTTTAAAAAAATCAATTTCCTTAAAAAATGACAAAAATCCGAAAAATTGGAAAAACGTGGTTTTTGTCATTTCTTAAGGAAATCGATTTTTTTCAAAGGGCCATATCTCAACACTTAGATGTCAAAAAATCATTCTGTAACATCGGTTTTATAGCTCTTGAGTTGCGCTACAACATGGCGATAAAAATGCTGTCTCAGCGTGTAAAGTTCGGTGAAAATTTTGATCACTGAAAGTCATGAAAACGCTGGTAAACTTCTCAAAATGACCAGATTAGTGTTTGGAGCCAAATGGTGACTTATCCGAAATAATCAAGCTGAGTGTGATATGCCATTTGAAAGAGGAGATTCAGGGCTACAAAATGGTGTATAATTTCAGACATAATTCCACATACACAAAAGCAAAATTTCAAACATTAAAATATCCCGGATAATTTTTGACCAACCCAATACAACGATTAACAAAAATAATTAAATTCAACTGGGAGCCTATGGATTTTTCAGGAATACCAAGGCATATTTTGGACACCATATATGCACTAATACATTACTTGCTCATTGGATCGGGTACTTATTTGTATGGTGGCCGATATTTTGAATTACGGAGGTCACCCTCTTTGTTTTTAGCCTAGTGCTTAGGCGTAGAGTAGGTCAGCGTACTTTAGAACGGACTCAAAAAGAACCTTCGGAAGTGTCTTTTTTCAAAGATTTCATTGAGATATTTTTTTCATATTCCTGTAGAGCACCCGAGAGTACTATAATGAAGTGCTGACTCTTTTTCGAGATCATCCTAAAAATTAGGGGTTCAGCCCCCCCCCCTTCCTGAAGTTCCCGGAAAACCATGATAAGAAACATTTTTATTACAGAAATGTTTCGAGAAACGTCTCTGTTACGACCTTGAAACATGCACTTGTATCACAATTCTGAAAAATGGATTAGAAAGCTGGCATCGTATTCTCATTCTCAGCTTTATTTTGAGTACTTTATTGTAAATTAAAATATTAATATTAAATATTGGCTAGATAAAAGTGAAAGAATGTGAAAATTATCGATGTTTCTTATAACATGTTTCACGAAGTATGGGTAGGGCTAATGAAAACATGAAAATTACTGAAATAAACTGACAGAAACTGTTTACGGCAGACAGTTAGCTGTGTAGGCAGAAAGTTTAATTTTTTTGCAGACTGGGATGGAGCAGTAAAGTTTGTAATGTCAAAAACCAAAATATTTTATAAAAATCATGCATTTTTTATTATGGAAACATTTCAGCGATGCCCTAGATCTAGCTAATGAAGTTCTTCCACTTATACTCCCTGATGATGATGACACCAGATTTGAGCTTTACATGTTCAGAGCCAAGTGCTTTTTCGACAGCCGAGATGTTTCTAGAGCTAGACAAGATGCTCAAATGGCCGTAGTGTTAAAACCGGATAACGTGGACGTCCAAAACCTGTTGGCTATACTTAACACTCCTGTTTGTGGGCCTCTGTTGTAGATTAGCTACTCACTAAGTACCGTAAATACTCCAATAAGCTCCCTTCCCGTAAGTGACAAAATGTACCAAAGTGATTTTAATTCGAATTCCCTTTATCTTGAATTTAATTTTCTGTATACGTTAAATTTCTTGCTGCCGTACTTGCGTGCCCATCGAATTGCTTTCATAGTTATATTGATTGCCCGACTGCAATTTCATTGCTCTTCCAATTTCTCGATGTTTCTATAGACAGTTTTCATAGTAATTCCATTTTTTTATCGTCGTCTCAGCTAATTGAAATGGGACTTTTGACGGAAAAAGGAATTTATGATGTTACAGTCAACCCTCGATTTAACGGCCCCATAGAAAGTCCGTTCTCAGCTAGGGTCCGACACCTTTTTACTTCAATTTTTCATATGACCTGTTAAATGTGATTTAATGTAATTTTAAAAATAGGGGGCCGTTAAATCGAGTACCCGTGTATCTTTTCGGCAAAATTATTTAGATATATTTAAAAACGACCGGCAAAATCGGAATCCTTACGATTTTTTGGACCAGACTCGTGAATCACATATGGCAGGTCATTTAGAAAATTGGGATAAAAAAGTGTCGGACCCTAGGTGGGAACGATTTTTTTAGAAAGGCCGTTAAATCGAAGGTTGAATGTATTCCAAAGACTATTAGCTTCTTCAATTTTGCGGCTTGCTTTCTTCTTTCTCTTTCATTGGGACTTTTAGCACTTATAATACGGTTTGTACTAATGCGAGCGTTTTGTTCAAAATTTCCCGTTGTACAAGATAGGAGAGAAAATTCTTTTAAAAAGTGCTACTAACGAATCATTTCAGGGGTCGATTGTATGAAATCGCCGAAATATTGCAAGGATTCCGATTTTGCCGGTCGTTTGTAAAACAACAACAATTAATCCATTTAGACCCGCAACTCTTGATATACAGTTGACTCTCGTTAAACCGACACCCCTAGGGACCGGCCCTTAAGTGTCGGTTTAACAAGAGTGTCGGTTTATCGAGGTGTCGGTTTAACGAGAGATAGATTCATTTTTACGACATAGGTGTCGGTTTATCGAGAGTTTCCATTTTTAAGTCATACATTTTCACTGAATCATTTTATTCAGACAATATTATTCAAACAACAAAAATCAATAAATAACAATTAATAAAAGTGATCTGTGAGCTTTTTTGTTTCTGATTCTTAGTCCGGAGTTGGTAGATGAATTCGTCCAGTCCATCACTGAGTTTGAGAATATTTGGATCAGCTGCCACCACCATAGATTGCTTGCAAAATAGCCTCCTTGTCATTTAGAATGTTGATGAGAGTTCCCCTTGGAATGCCGAATTTCTTGGTCAATTGTCGTTTTTTGCTGCGGCTTCAATGACTGCCTTTTTCTGTTAAAGCGAAACGGCCTTGTGCTTTCAAGTGCTCATCTGAAATACAAAAGAAAATTAGAGAGCGAAAACAAACACACCAACAAATCAATTAAAAAATACCCAAAGGTTTTTTCCCCGACAAAATTTTGAATATTTTTTGACGGTAATTCGAACTTGACAGAAATTTAGGGGGTGTCGGTTTATCGAGAGTAAATTTCTTTATGCGGACTGACTTGAGGGTGTCGTTTATCGAGAGTGTCGGTTTATCGAGGTGTCGGTTTATCGAAGGTAAATTTTGTTGAGTTTTCTTGTCGGCCAACCAAATCGCGCTCAGGGTGTCGGTTTAACGAGAGTGTCGGTTTATCGAAGTGTCGGTTTAACGAGAGTCAACTGTAGTGTACACCTAAATTCTAAAAAGGTGTACACTATATCGAGAGTTGCGGGTCTAAATGAATTAATTGTTGTGTTTTTTAGAAACGACCGGCAAAATCGGAATCCTTGCAATATTTCGGACTAGACTGGGGATCACATTTGGAAAAGACTTCGAAAATTGAGCTAAAAAAAGTGTCGGACCCCAGGCGGGAACGAACTTTTGGGTGTACACTATATCGAGAGTAGAATGTATTTGATTGTATTTTTTCATACGAGATCAATTTCGCGCACCTGAAATACTTATCTGGTGCAGAATTTAACGAGCTTTTAAATAAATACAAATTTACTTGGGTTAGTGGCTGTATAACATGCAAAATATTAGCACTTTTCAAAAAAATTTTGAAACAAAAATTCTGATATATTGTTGATATCACTGTTTATTTTCAGCACTTGACTGTAACAAAAAAGCGCAGAAACTGCACATCATTTTGATACCGAAATGAAGCAGCAAGTCATAAGAGAAAGTAGTACAAAAATCAGCAAATCTGTCGGTGTGTATGTTTAGGAGGCACGAATTCGAAATGACCTGGAGAAAGCCTAGACACCAGCACATTTGCTGATTTTCGGACTACTTTCTCTTATGACTTGCTGCTTTTTGTTACAGCCAATTGCTGAAAAATAAACGGTGATATCAACAATTTTTCGATGCTCAGAAAAAATACCAGAACTTTTTTGTTTCAATTTTTTTGAAAAGTGCTAATATTTTGTTATATTTTGTTATGCGGCCACTAACCCGATTAAATTTTTATTTATTTGAAAGCTCGTTAAATTCTGCACCAGATAAATACTTCAGGTGCCCGAAATTGCTCTTGTATAAAAAAAAATACAATCAAACAACTGAAACAACTCGAAACTGTCCGATTTTATAAAATCGACACCTGAAATGAACCGCTAGTAGCACTTTTTAAGAGAATTTGTTCTCCTATCTTGAACAATTGTCACGGACAATTGTTCCCGGTCAACCCTACTAGAAAACCAACTTTCAGTTGCTTTTGTGCATTCTAGGGTGAAATTTGAGCGAAAAATCAAAAAGATTGCCAAAAAACAAGAAAAAATCCCACAAAAATTAATGCATTTCAAATTGCCGCCAAAAAATAGGCCTAAAATTAGGCTATTAGGCCTAGGCCTAAGATAGGCCTAATTAGACCTAAGTCTAATTCAAATTGGCGCGGGCCTATTTTAGGCCGGTTGATGTATTTGAAAAAAGGCCTAGTTAACCATAAATTCTCATCCCTGGTGGTCACCAACCTACTTGTAGATCATGGCACTGCTTTGTACTATGATTTGATGTCTTATTTGGTATCAAAATGATGCGCAGAATCTGCGCTTTCTGTTACAATAAAAGTACTGAAGTATAAATGGTGATATCAATGTTTAGATGGTAATTATAAAATAAACCCAAATTTTTGTTTCACATAATTTTAAAAAAATGAAAATTTTTGCATGTTCTACAGCCGGCTACCCGACTAAACTTGTATCTATTTGAAAGCCCGTCGAATTCCGCATCATAAAAGCGCTATAGCTACACAAATTTGCTCTCAGCTCAAAAGTCACAATCAAATAACTGAAACAAATCAAAATTGAGTGTATCCAAGAATCAATTACTAGAAAAAGTCGAAAAAAATAACTTTTTTTGAAACTTTCTTTCGCCTATCTTGTTCAGCATGAAATTCTGAACAAAACGCTCCTGTTAGCACAAACCGGCTTTTAAGTGTTAATGATAAAAATCACGATTTTCTTTTAGTCCCCCTGTGGACAGGGGAGAGGTGAGAAAATTGTCTTGGCTGTTTTCACAGTTAATTTGTAATAAATGTATTAACTGTGTTAACTGTATTAACTATATCTGTATTAACTGTACTATGTTAACCTTAAATAACCTTTTGGTGAGAAAAATCGATCTGTGAAAACAGAATTTTGAAAAACGACATAGAAAAAAAGTTATGTCACCTTTGTCAATTTCTTGATACACCCTGGATTTATTTAAATTTTAATATTAATTATTGAATTGTATTGTAGTATTGAATAAAGAAAAATCTACCAATTATTAGCAGCTGCTGCATGTTGTTTGTAGTGAAGTGAGGTAGAGTTATTGGAATTATTGAGAGGGTGGGCCTGCACCTCCCTAATCCTAGAAATGACCTCAAAACTTGGCAAAACCAGGAATGCTCAAGAAGGGCCATCGAACCTGAGACCCCAATAATTGTTCAAAATTAATGTTTTGGGTGCCAAATGGCGCCTCTTCGGCTTGTTTTAGAATATTTTGGAAGCTTTTGAAAAGTGTCAAGCAAAACAGAGAGATAAAAATGGTCTAAAAGATCTTAAGAGAAGCATTACGCAGTTGGTGGTCGAAGGTCTCTATCGCCGGCCAACAAATATAGACAAAATCAAGAGTTGGAAGTAGAGAAGTAGTCAGTATATATTTACAGTATAGAATATTTACCGGCTGTGGTAGTTGTTCAAGGAACTTTGGAATCCGCCCTTACGCTGTGTCTTCTCCACCCTCCTGCTCAGCCGACAAGTGCCTCCCAAGCCCTGGCGCATAATCTTCTCCCGTTCGGAAGCTACCCGGAATATTTTGAAGTAAACAAACAACATAACCTGAAATAACATAATATTTACTACTTGTTAACTTACTGGTTAGATTTTAGACAAAGCTTATTCCGATTTCTGCAGCTATCCAAATAATAATTAAAATTAATCGAGTTTTTTTTGAACTATCTATTTTTGGGGTGCGTAGGCGTTTCGTAACTTTTGGGTAATGCGGGAATTCAAATATTTTTTCGTTTTTGCTGTTTTTGTAGTTTGGGTACACGTTTGAGCCCGTCTTAACATGCGCTGGCCTACCCTGAGCTTAAGCCTAAGTTAGAAAAAATAACAAATTCTGTCATAAACAGCAAAAACGAAAAAAATATTTGAATTCCCGCATTACCAAAAGTTACGAAACGCCCACGGTTTTTCAAAACGCCCGAAAATGTTTCCTTTAGCTTTTTAGACGTGTCTGCATGGCGCAGTGGGTAAAGCGACGAGCTGATGGGGATCACAGAATTTTACATAGCAAAATAAGCTATTTTCCTTCAGGTCACGAGTTCAACCCCGCCCATGGACACTACCGATTTTTCAATTTTTTCGCTAATTTTTTTGTTAGCCCATTCGACGTAAAATGAAAAAGTAGACTAAGGTCATAAATATCAGATTTTTAAATTTTCCTGTAAAATTTTGAGTACAGGTCCAAAGAAAGCCCAGACTTTTCGTCAAATATAGGAGAAAATGTACATGAAACTTTTTTCGTATCGAAAAGTAACAATTTATATACCAAATGAAGCCCCGGATTCGCTCTACAAAGTTGGAGCAAATCTTGGCAGTATCAAGCATCTATGAACACTAGAAGCCATTTTAAGTCAAGAACACGTTTTCTAGTCAAATTTGGGGTGTTTTTAATTTCCCGCGAAATTCGCTTGAAAAGCTAAAAGTAACACTTTCGGGCGTTTTGAAAAGCCGTGACGCCCCAATGCCGATTTTTGGCTCAATTGAATAGTCTTGAGCTCAGACACATAGCCAGACATTTTTTCAGAGAGGGAGGGAATTTTCCGAGTAAACAGTGTCAATATTCTCAACTTATTAAAATAGCCCTACCATCAGTGGAATATAGAAGCTGACCATAGCAGAGTATATCCTATAGGGCACAGAAGGAGAGTATGCACATACAAAATCTGTGTCCATTCTGGATGCCTCATTATTATAGAACAGATTCCACTCAGGAATAAACCAGGGAGGACTACACACTACCATAGATATGCCCACACCAAACACAACAATATACATGCCATGAATCTGCTCCTGCAATAAGTGGGATAATAGTTTTAGCGTTATGATTAATATTGATCTTGCTCGACCATTACCTTGTCCTAGGGTATTTGAGCGGCGAAGTGATGGCCATATACCTGTCCAGTGAGATTATACACAGGTTAAGAATAGATGCAGTGCATAGCAACACATCTGAGGTTGCCCAAATGCTGCATAGCAAATGTCCAAAAAGCCAGTTGTGGTTGTGCAAAAGGTCAATTAGGGACAAAGGCATTATTAAGAGACCCACTAGTAAGTCTGCAAAATTTATGTTTTCGATTACTATTTATAACAGTCTTTTAAAGACTGTAACTGAATTTCGCCCTCAATGTCTGAATTTCCATAGTCGATTTTTAGTTTAAAAAATACTTTAAAAACTGATTTCGTTAAGTGCATTTTGTTAAGTTAAAATATCGCCGTATGAGTCAAATTTGCATTGAATGTGGTCAAAAAATGGTCAATTAATAGAGAATTATGCAAGGCGTAAATTCTGTCATAACAAACTGACCAGCAGTAGCCAGTGAAGTTAACAGAAAATTAGTGAAAGTTCTCATGCGTTTGTAGAAAAACACAGAAAGAACGACTAGCACGTTGCCAAGCACTGTCATTAGAATCATCAAAATCTGTAAATATAATCATGAAAAAGACTTGGCAATCATATAGAAAGGTTGCTGTTTAAAGGACCATACCCGTCTACGTCCACGAGTTTTCTATGTTTGAATTGGCGGGGGACAGCTTTTTTACTCCGAAAATGCACGAAATTATTTTTTTGAACCATAAAGTGATTAAAAATAACGATAAAATTATTATTTGTGCATTTTCGGAGTGAAAAAGCTGTCCCCGCCAATTCAAACATAGAAAACTCGTTGTCGTAGACGGGCATGGTCCTTTAAACGGTTCACCCTTATTTCCGCCAAACTCATTTCCGCCAACTCATTTCCGCCAACTTATTTCCGCCAAACTCATTTCCGCCAACCTTATTTCCGCCAACCTCATTTCCGCCAACCTTATTTCCGACAACCTCATTTCCGCCACTTTTTGTTAAATTTTTAATTCAAAACTTTTTGTGCTTTTAAGGTTCCAAAACCGGTTTTCTGTACTAATTCAACCATTCTAAAGATGGTTTGACGGTAGTAAAATGCCGTTTTGTAGGGTATCTATCGAGTTTTCCTAAAGCTGCTTAAATGACAGTTCACTACATAAAAACCATTTTTAGAATACTTAATCAGTATAGGAAAGTGTCTTGGAGGCCGAAAAACGTGAAAAGGTGCATCAAGTTGACATCCAGATTTAAGAAGTGATCATCCACTTGTAATGTGGATTAAGATAAGGTGAAATGCTGGTCCAACTTTTTTTATTATGTTTTTTGTATGAAGATTCCGTACTCCACGGTGACTGAACACAGAAGTGCTTTGTATATGTGTTCCGATAAATTTTATTTCGTTCAAATAAACCAACTTTCCATAACACGAATAAGGTGAGCAATAATAGACACAGAAAGTTAGTATCTATGACAATTTTCCGGCGAGAATTTCTTTGACCATGTTCTTTCGAGCACCTTCCATTTCGGCCTGAGAGAAATTTACACTGAATTCATCACCAAAGATATCGAGAAGAGCATTGACCGGAGCAAGTTCAAAATCTAAAAAAAGGGATTAAGATTAATGCCTGAATCAGAAACTTGCCTGCCATAACGGATTCTAGACGGATATTACTGTCATAATCATGCAGGATTTGGAACGTCCGCGTGTACGTTTCTTCCGACTTATTAGGGAGTAAAGCGTAGAAGCACGGAAACGTAGAATCACCAATAAAGACATTGATCGTGAAGAGTTGGTAAAAGTTTTTCGGCGAACAGAAGTATGTGCCGTCAATGGCCCAACAAGGATACTTTCGAAGGAGACCAATACCCATTTCGGAAATAAACGCAAAGATCACTGGCTTATCCGGCTGCGTAGCTCTAGAACAATATGTGCACAACATGAGTTATATAAAAAGACTACCTTGAATCAAGTAATAGAAATCGATGTCCTTGCTTGGTGTTCTTGAAGCAGTCAACCCATGTAATTTGCTCCACTGGCTTGTCAACACTGGATGCGCCAATTGGTTCGCGTGTTCGATGAACCATCTGCTGTAGAGAAAGGTCCGACGGAAGAAATAGGAGTTGTTCATCCGAGAGATTGGACTTTGCAGCTTCTACGATGAGACCAGACCTCATTCCAATACTTCGCGCTGCGTCTTCTTTTACTTGCACTATGCGTTGACGTACCTTAAGATATTTCGCAAAATAAACAATGTAAATAATTGCGTACCTGGAAATTGCTTTGACTTTTACGACACGTGTGGGAATTTATTTGCACCAAATTATCGGTTGAGCCGTAGTTCGAAGTCGCCTTACCACCGCAAATTCGAACGCAACGCCAGTTTTGAATTGTCTTTGCCAGGTTTGCATAGCCCTTACGCATTTCATAACCGTTGCACATCACAAGCAGCTTCCCCTTACTCGTTTTGCTGATCGATGCCATTTTCTACAATAAATAATTTACATACCACGAAAAATATAGCTATGAAAAGCAGCAACGCAAACGAGGGAGTACACAAATGAAAAAAATTACAAATTCGGTAATTCGAAACTGTTATCTTACGACTTTCTTGAAAAGTGGCGGAAATGAGGTTGGCGGAAATAAGGTTGGCGGAAATGAGGTTGGCGGAAATAAGGTTGGCGGAAATGAGTTTGGCGGAAATAAGTTGGCGGAAATGAGTTGGCGGAAATGAGTTTGGCGGAAATAAGTGTGAACCCTTTAAACTACAAAAAGCTGGTCTTATTTCATAATCAGGTTCAAAAAGTATGCCTTAGTGGCCCTTGTTGTCTTTTTCCTGAAAAATTCCGCAAACCCCCTGTCCATTATGGTTATGGCAATATGATGATTGTGGTGATTGGGATTATCATGGTTAGCATAATTACTTTTCACGAAAAACTGCAAAGGGCTCAAGGTATTTTTTAGAACATGATTGTGCAGTATGGCCAGCACGAACTGTTGTTGTTTAATTAAACTACGAAAAGCCTTTGTTTTGGAAATCTGGAGCAACAAACAAATTTTATTGCTCAAATGGCTGATGCCTTTTACTCAAGGTTACAAAAATTTTGAAAAAATTTGCGCAGGTAGCTTCTTGTCCCATCGATTTCCTCCAGAAAATCGATGACGATAATGAAGCTACCTGGTAGCTCTTCGATTAGAAACAAAAATGAAAAACGATGGGAATCAGTTACAGATAAAAAATACCATAATCAAGATTTTTCAAAATTTTTTGAGTCACCATGTACTTTAAACATTAAATGAAGCTCGTACCAAAAATAAGGCCACGAAAACATCTTGAAGACCAAGGCATAGTGTTGATGGGATATCTGGATTTAGCAAAGGCCGGTTATTTGGATGCGCTTGTGCGGTAACAGCACTGCTACAACAAGGCAATAACACCACTACTACTAAACAGCTGCAAACTAGTAGATGATGGTCTGACCACCTGGGAAATCGAAACGCTGACCATTTCCTTGACCATCTGGTTAGGGAGGGAGTAGATTGACTAGTGGATGGCGGATTTATATTATATGGCTTAGTGCAAAAAATAAAGATGAGGCCTGTGGAATTAAGGGAGAGCATAGCCAAGCTCCATGGCCACTCATCTTCTGGGGTCAAAAGTACCTGAAAAAAATAGTCTAATTTTTAGTTGGTCATTTTAAAAGATCGCTTGTTTGACTACAGTAAAATCTAGATTGTATGACACACTTGGGCCAGGGTGTCGTAGCATTATGATTTGAGTTTGGGTTTAGTTTTGGGTCTGGACTAACAAGTAAACCCTGCAAATTGTAAAATTGAATTAGCAAAATCTGTTATTTCTACCTTGTAAAGTATGGTCTATTTACTTATAGTAGCCGGTGAGATTTTTCGCCACAGAAAGAAAATTGAAAAGTTTAGACTGAAAGAAACAAGCGAAAATGCCTGGGTCCTCCCTTTGGTTTTTTAAATTTATTTTTACAGGGTGTTTTAAGAATTTTGGAACGTTTGTTTTAGCCATAAACTTTTTAGAGCGGGGTTTTTCGATAAACAGCTTTTACAGATTGACTCGATTTTTTCTAGTATAAGTGTCAAAAATACGGTTTTCAAGTGGTCCTCCCTGTGATTTTGGCTTTGGTCTCTGGGCGGTTTCTGGAAGGGCAAGGTATTTTTGCATGTTTCTTTTACTAAAAACTCTCCATTCATCTTTCGATGAGAAAAAATCCTTCCGCAACTACAGTTGACTCTCGATATAACGACACTCCGCTATAACGACACCTTCGATATAACGACACTCTGATCCCGATTTGGTTGGCCAGCAAAGAAAGCAAAGAAACTTTATACCCGCTGTAACGACACCTCGATATAACGACACCTTCGATATAACGACACTCCGCGGCGATCCCGACAAAGAAAAATCCTCTCGATATAACGACACTCTCCAAATTTTTCTGTCAAATTTGCCAATAAATGTTGTGTCGATTTGTTTTGTTTGTTGTTTTATTAACTTATCAGTTGCTGATTTATTGCTTATTCAGTTGCTCTCATGTCTGCTGCAAGCAAAAGAAAAAAGTGCCACTTGAAGTGAAGAAGGCGCTTATCGAGACAGCAGCCAAGAACAACAATCAGACGCAACTGGCCAAGAAGTTCAACATTCCAAGGGGGACTCTGATTGACATTCTGAAGGTCGAACAAGCACTTCTCCGTGCAATTGATGATAGTGGCAGTGCAACCAAGGTAACTCCAATTAAAATTTCGGCCCTATCCCTCAATGGGGGGGGTTTTGCCTTGGTCCCCACTGTTGATTTTTTCTGTATTTTTTAGGCTTAGGCAAGGGTAGGCCAGCGTATGTTAGGACGAACTCAAAATGTTTTTTGAATTAAAAGACATTATTTTAGTCTATCTTAATATCCTGACTAACCCTTAAATCTTATTGAGGGTAAAAGGCCATATTCTTCGAAAAGGCCTTATTCTACAAATGAATAGTTTTTTCCCTAAATTTTTGCGTAAGACGGATTTAGCTAATTTTTAATACTTATTTTGCAGTTCAAGAAACATGTTTGAGTCTGTCCTAACATACGCTGGCCTACCCTTGCCTAAGCCTGGAGCCTAAAATATATAAAATAATCAACAGGGGGGACCAAGGCAAAAAAACCTCCCCATTGAGGGATAGGGCCGAAATTTCCTCTTCAATCTTCTTAACGCTCTGCACTGCCTTTGAAAAGCCTGGGGAGAAGTCAAGCCGTGAACGATTGCCAATTGCTTCAAGCACTCCTCCTTCCAAATCGATGATGAGCCAGCGCTGGAAGACGAAGATGATGCTGTGGACGAACTGGTGCTGGCTTGGTCTCGACTACAAGATCTTGGTGAAATCAATGATGAAGCAGTCATGGACGACTACATGCACATCGATGACCAAGTGATCACAGGTTTGATTTTTATATTTGGTGTCCATCCACGGTTTATATTCTGCTTTGTTCCAGATTGCGCTCAAACTTTGAAAGAAATCGTCGATGAAATCGCAGACAAGGACAGCCAGCTGGCCGACAGTAAGAGCATTGATGTGGAAGAGGAAGACATTGATCTCCTAGAGCCTCCCATCACCAGCCTGGAAGCCTTCAGAGGCATGAAATAATGATTAATAAATTGTTTGTTATTTGTCTGGTGAAATTATGGTGTATAATCATAACTTTACTGAAAACCTCGATATAACGACACCTTGAATAATTATTCGTCAGAAACTCTCGGTATAGCGACACTTTGCTATAACGACACCTTAGGGCCGGTCCCCAGGGGTGTCGTTATATCGAGAGTCAACTGTATAGCTAAATTGACTAGGCTCTACGAGATAGAATGAACAGATTTTGCTAATCCAAGTTTACAGTTAGCGGGTTACCTTGTAAGTGTCATATTATCAAGGTCTGACAGTAATTCAATCAGGTCAACTTACAAGCAATATAATCAATTTCAACAGAATCAATAACATTAATATTAAAAAATGGGTATCTTTCAGACAACTTCAATCAATCATAAGCATATTGCCCTAAAATCAAACATCAAAGTTGAAAAGAACTCTTATTCTAGCTGTTTCTCAAGAAATATTGAACGGCATCTATTCAAAAGAGTGACTAAAAGGGCAACAAAATATCCGGAAAAAAAGATTATAAAAAGCAGTGTCAAAAAGCACAAAGAATTCACCTCGAAGTCAACAACAAATTTTAATAGTTTCCGTCAAAGAGGACCAGCATGACAAGCAGTGGTAGAAACATAGGAGAAGCAGAAAAAAAGAGCAAAAAAACAGCCGGCAACACCTAGCTAGTCTAGGCTGGAAGGAAATATGATTGAGTGGTGCAGTCGCTTGATTACCCATTCTGAGGCACAAATACTACTAGCAATATTATTTAGTGGGAAAAATATATGAATGTTTTTTATATTTTTTGTCAAAGTTGTCTGAGCGATAGTGAAAGCAACAATATTGAAAGCTCTTTTGGGCAACTTCTGGCCAAAAGTATTAGGCGGGATAAAGATTGAAAAAATATCTGATAAAAGGCTAAAATCAATACAATTTTTCAAAGAATCACCCGGCAAATTCACGGGAATTCCACCATAATTCATCACCCGATTTACAATTCTCTGGGAAATTTCACAACCTTAGTTAAAATTCAATACCTGGATTTACCCTTGAGTCCTCTGTAAGGTGTGATTTGGATATTCCGAGAAATTTCCCCGATTTATAATCATCCCGGAAATTTCACAGCCTTATTATTTACTCATGTTTGAGTCTGGCCAACACTTGCCTAATTCTAAAAAAAATAATGAAAATTTAACAGCAGGAGGAAAGAAAAAAACTGACAGCTAATAGCATAGGGCCAAAATTTCCCTTGGACTTTTATTCAACAAATTCAATCACCAAGCCAACATTAAATCACTCGAGTATACAGTTTCCTTAGTACAGGATAACAGATTTGTGAACCCTTGGACAATGTCTTAACTTTTTTGCTTTTATGCTATTTCAGCCATTGCAAATAGCACAACTCGGACGATGCCTTATCTCCAAAGACTTCCTCCAGCTGTCTAGCCACCTTAGCCTACAAATGTTGTTGTCATTTTTGAAACTGAAAAGCAGGCAATGTCGCTGATTCTTTATAGATTATTGACCATCATAAAAAGTTGGAGTTGATTTGCAATTCGAATTCCAGGGAAACAATTTAAATAATCTGATACTGACTGACAAAAAAATTTGCTAGCAACATCAGTAACCAAAAACAGCTGTAAACGGAAGGGATTTAAGCTGAAAGCAATTGACAAACATCGCTACCTTGTTCTTCAACGCAATTAAGTGGTGGTCAGAGGAAGTGTATGTGTGTCTGTTTGTACTAAACACTTACTCAACTCCCCACATTACATATGAACACACATCAAAATAACAATAATATTTTGAAAAAAAGCTTAAGGAAACGAAAAAAATTGATTTTTAGCTTGGCTAAAAAAGTAAGCATTAGAGCAGGATAATACGTTTATATGTCAACGGTGGGGCACTGATATTAGGGTAGCAATGAAATTAAAAATGAGGCTACTAGACAACCCAAAAAATACATATTAGACATTGATGTATAGGTGACACTTTTTGAAAAAAGCTAAATTGGGAATGTCTCCAATAGATTACAATAAACTTAAAGGCTCAAACACAATGAGGAGGCTGTTTGCGGATGCTAAATCAGATTTGTCACACGGAAATAGCCATAACTTTGTTTTAATTTTTGCAAAAATCATTCTGTTGGTGCCATCTTGTAGCTAAGATTCAGGGCTACCAGATGAGCTATTGATAAAGTAAATGTTGTTGAAAAAATTGAGTTAGAAAAGAAAGAATCCGCCCAAGCATCCGCACTCAAATTCGATTTAGGATTCTTGGGCGGAGTCTTAAAATTTTATCTGAGTTTTTAAAGCGATATTTACTCAGTCAATAGCTCATTCGGTAGCCCTAAACCTCAACTATATGATGTGAGAAGCTAAATTAGCAACTAAAAAATGAAAAAAAACCACTTCAACTGAATAGTTTTGGGAAAAAAGGAAGAAAAACGGGGATTCTGTTTCGCAGATTCTTAGTGAGTACCGTATTTCCTCTAATAAGAGAACATGTCCGCTTATTTTTTGAACCGCCGAAAATCAGAAAAATTTTGAGTCGGTCTCGAGATTTTTTGGTGAGAATCCAAAATCGAAAAAGTGGAATCGGTATAGCTCCTGAGAACTAAGAAAAAGTGAAAAACAGATATGCAAAATATTTACTCAAGGCTGAGATATAGGTTCTCAAAGTTAGGGGTGTCCCCTTATTAGAGCATGTCCTTTTATTAGAGGAAATACGGTAGTCTGTTTTAGCATCCGCAAACAGAATCCTCATTGTGAATACGCCTTAAGACAGAAGTCAAAAAATTATTTGCATTTTATTGGAAAAAGAATGTACCGTAAAACCTCTAATAGTGGACCCCCCCCCCTGATTCAAAATCGTGTTTTTGGCATTGTGTTTTAGACCCACTTTTTTAAAACTTGTCTTAGGCAGGTTACCACGCATTTTGTAGCTCATCTAACTGGCTTTAAAATCAGTGGTAACTTGCATGAGAGCCGTCTTCAAAAAGTGGGTCAAAAACACAATGCCACAAACACGATTTTTAATCGGGGGGGGGGGTGGGGGGGGAGGGGTCGACTATTGGAGGTTTTACGGTAAATGTCGTATTTTTTTCTTGATAAACCCCACTCTTGATACTAAACAGACTAAAACTGAAATTTCCCTCAAGTCTTTAAGCTCTTGAAACCTGTCACAAATGTTGACACTTCATTTTCAAAAGTGTTTCACAAGAATTTTTTATTTATTTTTTCACAAGAATTGTCGAAAAAAACTTGACCTTCTAAAATATTTTTTCGAGCTAAAAAAAAGTGTGGTCGAAGTGTGCGCCAAGTGATGTTTCTCTTAAATTTTTCACACTTTTTCATCTCAACGACCATTTAAACGAAAACCCTGAATGTTAGCTACCCGATGATACAAAAAAATTTGAAACAAGGTTACAAAATGTAAAATGTTTTTAAAAAATCATGCGCACATGTCGAAAAAAAAGTGTGGGTGAAAGTGTGGCATTGTAACCGGGGCTTAAGTTCATCTAGGATTCTGTAAAAAAGTCAAAATTATACGCCATAATTATTAAAAGTTATAAAAAATTTTAAAACAATAGAAATTCCGAAATCATGTTTGACATTTTGACCAATTTTTAGAAAGCTTCTATCAGGCGACTTACCGCTAACTTTGTAGCCAGTTAGATGAGCTGCAAAATGAGTAAACTCTAATTTTTGGCACACCCTGTATGCAACACTGCGATGACTATTAATGTTTAAATTTACAGCACGGTTTGAACTTGCATCTAACGTGCGAAATGATTGATTTTTCTGAGTTTTTTTTTTGACTTATGAAAGAATAGTGTTTAAACGTCTTATAAGTAATTTTTATATCCTAAAAACGATAAAAAAAGTTGTTTTATAATACTTTTCCACCTAAAAAGCTGATTTTTTTGAAAAAAAAATTTCTTTCAAAAATCAGCTTTTTATATGGAAAAATATTATAAAACAACTTTTTTTATCGTTTTTAGGATATAAAAATTATTTAGAAGACGTTTAAACACTATTCTTTTATAAGTCAAAAAATATATTCGAATTATAGTCGACTTTTTCAGCAACGTAAACCCCAAAAGTTGGTTCCTGCCTGCGGTCCAACACTTTTTTTACCTTAATTTTCGAAGTCTTTTTCCAAACCTAATTTGTCAGTCTAGTCGGAAGTATCGCAAGGATTCCGATTTTGCCAATCGTTTATGCAAAAGAAAATAAAGCGGAACTTTCCTTATAAGGTACACCTGTTTTGGATTTGGTGTACATTATAGAGAGAGTTCCGCTTTAAACACCCTTTGGAGTGTTTTGGAGTGTATGTTGCCGGGAGAGTCGACTGTACACCCTTTTTCTACAAAAATTCGACAGCTATTTTTTTCATCTTTAGGCTAACCATTGACACTCTGATCAAGAATGAACAAACTGAAACAGAGAACAATTGTTGAATATTTTGCGCCTAACCCTTGATTTCATTGTTGTATATTTTCGTTTGTTTGAATAAGTATTTTATGTTAAAATCGAACGGGCTCTGCTATTAACATATACTAAGCTAAGTTATAGTATCTGGCTCTCTCATTAACATACAGCTAGGCCTGGTCCCAAGGGTGTATGTTAATGAGAGCCTCGACTGTAATAGAAAACGGCCAAAAATACAACTTTTGTTTAAATTTTTAGCGACTTTTATTTGTCTTCTGTTCAGTTTTTTCACCACTCAAATGTTTGCCAACTTTTTATCTATCTTTTACGAAAAAATTTACGTCTGAACGTGAGCAATTAGTCGCATTTTGGATGAATTTTCGAACTGGCCAAAATATGGCCAACCGGCAAAAGATGGTCAAAAAATAGAAAAGAAACCACAAAAAGATCAAGGCATACTTTTGCACTTAAGTGCTTAGTAGTACCAAGATTTTTTTGCCGCCATTTTTCAATTGTATACACATCACAATCATTTCAAGTCCACAATTTAAATGCTAGAAAAAAGCAAAAAGGCTTGCAGCATCTAATCGCAATGAAAAGATAGAAAGGATTAAATTTTTAAGAATATAGGGCATTCTTGGGAAAAGAGATGATTCCCTATGGATTTGTGTATTACCTGCTTGCAGGCCACCCACTTATTGATACTACTGCACAAGCAACACTTATTATTGAATTTGTGAGGTAGGCAAGCATACTTTTACGAATTCACAAATACACTCAACGCATTTTATATTTCTCCTGAATTTAGTGCTATATTCAAAGGCATAGAAAAACTCGGCATAAAAATACCCCTTTTCACAAAAAAAGAATCTTACAGTCAAACCTCGATATAGTCACACACCAATATAGTTACAACTATAACATAGTGACACATAAGAGTCAGTTGGTTTGGTTTTGGCTAAAAGGAAATGACTAAAGTGACATTCCAATATAGTGACACCCCGAAGCCGGTGTTTTGTCTATTGTAAATGAGTCTCAGTTCTCAAATATAAAAATATGGGCTCAAAACTTCAAATACCGTATTTACTCTATTAAACGGGCATGCCCGTTTAATTTTCAACCCTTCCAAAATCGGAAAATTTTGAGGTCAATCTCGAGGTTTTCAGGTGCTCAACCAAAATCTAAAACATGGAATCGATAGAGCTCGTGGGAGTTAAGAAAATGCATCAAACAGCTTAGCAAAATATTCACTCTGTTCCGAGATATAAGTCCTCAAAGTTAGGGGGGCCCGTTTATTAGAGAGTGCCCGTTTAATAGAGTAAATACGGTAGTTACAGTCAAAACTCCCATTAACGTAACCCTTTTTTTGGGCAAAAGTTCGTTCCAGCCTTGGGTCCGACACTTTTTTATCTCGATTTTTGAAAATTTTCGTTAGTTCTGTTTATACAGTCTGGTCCCAAATATTGTCAGGATTCTGATTTTGCCGATCGTTTTAGCAAAAGAATAAAGTTTTGACCTTAAAAAAGCAAAAACTCCCATCAACGTAACGCTTTTTTGAAAATATGGTTACGTTAATAGTGGTTTTGCTTTTTAAGGTCAAAATTTTATTTTTTTGCTAAAACAAACGGCAAAATCGGAATCCTGACCATATTTAGGACCAGACTATATAAACAGAACTAACGAAAATATTCAAAAATCGAGGTAAAAAAAGTGTTGGACCAGAGACGTGAACGAACTTTTGTCCCAAAAAAGAGGTTACGTTAATTGGAGTTTTGACCGTATGGGTGAAAATTTTAGGAAACCTTGTACAGTCGAACCTCCATAAACGGGCACCCCAAAAGTTTGTTCCCCAGCTTAGTCCGAGACTTTTTTAGCCCCATTTTTGAATGTTTTTGTGAATCCTGTTTTGACAGTCTGGTCCCGAATATCGCAAGGATGCCGATTTTGCCGATCGTTTTTTTGAAACCACAAACTTTTTCTTCTAAAAAAGCGAAACCTCTATAAACGGGCACCCTATTTCTGAAATGGGGTGCCCGTTTATAGAGGTTCGACTGTACATAATTCAGAAGCATGTGCTGAACTTCTACTCGAATACACATCTCTTAAACCTTACTTTAGTTCACTACATTTTTTCGCAAATTTAGCCAATATAATAACAAAATTTTTGCAGAAAACTATTATGTTTTGAATAGTTAAGTAAAAATAATAATTACTTAAAAGTTGCAAAAAATGGCTGCGGAAAAAATTAACTACATTTCCGATCCTAGGCTTACTATCCTGACTATTCAAAAAAAAACAATTGCAACAGTACAAAAGCAATAAAAACGGCAATTAAAAAGCTTTTTGTTGGTAGACCGCTCATTCATTTGTGGCAATGCAGGAAGTATGGAAGGGCAAGGATTAAGCAGAAAGTGAAATTGCCCCTGGGGTGCTCCAAACACAACAAAATATTATTGGCTGCTGTCAAATAAGTGGAGGATCGATATGGGAGTGGGCAGCATGCAAACACACCTCCAGCTACCTGCCAATCTTCCACACTATTTATTGCTTACAGCATTTAGGTGACCCGGGAATATGCTTCGGACAAGCATCCAGTAAATTTGTCCATGTCTGACTCCAATTGGTATTTGGTAATACCGTGCTGACTGCCAACATCAAACATTTTGCCCTGCTTGGCCAAAAAGTCAATGGTCCCGTAGTTGCAGTAGATTCTGAAGTTTTGGTTGTTGAAAGAAGCATGAAGCCACAACACTCTTGGAAAGCCTGGTTCTTCGGGTCACCATTGATTGAAGGATATGGGGTAGCGGTCGGGTTGTGAGTAGGTGTATAGGCATGGTCTTGGTGACACTCAAAAATGTCCACAAGTTGGCTGTTGCACTCTGGTCCCACTGACTTACGGTTGTAAAAGCTAGATAGATCGCACAAACCAGAAAGACATGGCCTAAAAATTTCAAGTGAGACATTGATTTGTCCGAAATTCAACTGATCTGGATTCGGCAGGGTTGCTTCACAGTTAACACTTTTGGAAAACTTCCTAAAAAGTTTTCCGATTTTTTCAGAAAACTTACGAAGTCCCGTGTAATTTCGGTCCTATGACTGAAAATTTTTCGAAAAAGATGTCTCGAAAACTACTCAACTCTTTTATGTCCGGACACAAAAGCAACGCTAGCATTCATTAAAGAACCATGAAAGTTGATAAGCACAGCAATTTGCGGTATTTGAATACGCGCGGGACCACCCTGATTTTGTCAATAATGTTTTCGAATTAATTTTTTTGTTTGCATTTTAAATTTGAATCTTGTAATGTAGTCAATATAGAACACCGCCTTGCTATAGAAATATTGTAGCGCAGTGGAATTTGCCTAAATCGTCCGATCTGGCAATGTCAAGCAACGTTGGGCTCAACTAGTAAACGGTTCAAATATTTTGAAAAATTTTATATGCAAGCAAAAAATGGTTCGAAAAAATTATTGACAAAATTAGGGTGGTCCCGCGCGAATTCGAATTTCGCAAATTGCTGTGCTTATCAAGTTCCATGGTCCTTTAAGGAGTAGGCTGCTGAATATTAATTGCAGGACAATTGATGACACTCTTGGGGGTGCTGAGTAGGTGGTTGAAACTTAGGAAAAGAGACAACACAAAAATTAATTAGCTATTTGGACATGCTGGATGGGTGGGAGGTTGGGAGGTTACGTGTGGGCGAGTAAACATAAATAGAACACACAAACATGTCTAAACACTATTACTGTCAAATTTTTAACTTGGAATTCGAATTTCGGCGGAATTCGAATTCGAGGACTATGGTCTTTGAGAGCAGCACATTTCCAAAATTTGAATTAGCGGGTTACATTCTTATGAAATTTTTTGTATAGCTAATTTCTCTAAAATAGAGCAGTCGCTATAAAAACAGAGCAAAATAGGCACTCTGAAAATGCCACGGACCTCAAAAATCATGGTGCTTTAAAAGGCATGATCGTGCTTTAAACAAAAATAAAAACAGGGATCAGCAGTGCTTTTCTTTCTATAAAATTTTTGCTATGTGTTCTCATCTAAACTTTTCAAGTTTTCCGCCTAATTTTAAAAAAGTATTAAAAGGTTATCACTATCAATTCTGACGCAAAATGAGTGAAAAATTAAACGATTCGAAAAATAATTGCTGGTCCACGCCTTTTTTTTGGTCTAACACACAATCAGCATTGAGCAAATTTTCTTAGGACCACTAAACATTACCAAGAGAAATTGATCCTGAAAAAATTAGTACGATGCAGTGTCGAAAAGTGGACTAACAAAACTTTCATTCTTTCAACATTTCTACTGTTAGTGGAACATGTCTGGTTGCCGTTTCATGCTGCTAGCAGTACTCGTATAAAAAAAGATTCTTTCTAAGAAGTCCGGCTTTCGACGAAAAACACACTAATGTATAAACACACTAAAAAAATCCCAAAATTGAAGCTGGAATCCCAAATTCAAGCTGGCTGATCTCTACCAAAGAAAATTATATTCAAAAGTATGTTTTAATAAAAAAAACTTGCTCGGAAGTCAAGATTTCAATCGCGGTATGAAATTTTTAAGAGACCATTGAGAAAAGATTTATAAAAATAAGAACAAATTCAATAAAATTGATGATACACCCTATATAACTTTTAGCAATAAGCCCAAAAATATTTGTGTTAGCCAAGAAAAAGGATTAATTCAAAGAAAACGATTCTGTCTCTATTTTCAAAAGTTTCTGAAAAAAGAGTGAGTGTAAAAAGTAAAGCCAATCAAGTGCAAGAAGCCCATCAAAATGGGAAATTAGTAATGGGGGGCCTATAGGCCACGTAGTAGATTTAAAAGAAGAAGCAGTCAAGAAAAAAGAAGATGAATTTGTAGTAGTAATATAAAATAAACACTCAATTAATAATCGGAAAGTAAGGGCTAAAGAAAGTAAAGAGACACCACCAGATTTTGTTTGCACCAAACAGTAATCCTTGGATTACTGTTATATTGATTTTCAAATGCTCAAACAAAGTTAAAAATTTTGAAATGTATGAATTAGGTTTCATGCCCAAAAAATCGAAATACTCAATATTGTTCTCATTTGTTACATATATTGCAACCCAACTTTGCTTTTCAAGCATGTATATCTAACAATTCATTTACAGAAGAAGATCTTAACATCCATCAATCTATATCTAACAGATTTTCACACTTATATGATAATACAAATGAAACATCAAAAGGTTCACCGAAAAGAGGACATTGTTCTCAATTGTTACATATATTGCAACCCAACTTTGCTTTTCAAGCATGTATATCTAACAATTCATTTACAGAAGAAGATCTTAACATCCATCAATCTATATCTAACAGATTTTCACACTTATATGATAATACAAATGAAACATCAAAAGGTTCACCGAAAAAAGGACATTTTTCGAAATTTATATCCTTATATAGTATTTGGACTGAGTGTGTACGGATTTTTGAATTCCCGCCAAATTTTTTAAGCCTATTTTTGACTTCTTTGGGATTTTTACAGGAGTTGTGATCGGGAAAATTTTTGTGTCGTACGCATATTATTGTGCGCCAGCTCCTTGCGCGTCGATTAAAAAAAGATCGGGCGAAAAAAAACCGATTTTTAGGGGATGAGGGCATTTGTATGAAGGTAATGGAGAAAAGTAGGCTAATTCAAGTTGGCATTCAAATCTTTTGTTGTCTGCTGTGGAATTTTAACTTTGGCGGTTTTATTTGTTGTTTTTTGGCGCAGTCATTGGTAATTCCAGATGCGGGTTAATTTAAATGCCGTTCATTATTGTTTTCCGTAGTCGGCGTGTCTGCGTCATTCACTCTATGTTGTTTTTTACGTTTAATTTCAGTTTCTTGATTTCTTACCAAGAGGACGGTCGCAGCAAGGGTGGCGCAGTCAATCGAAACGCTCAAAGTGGGTCATTATTCTGACGGTAGGCGTGCAATTACTTTAGAATCTTTCTGGAATCCTGATGATCGTGTGGCTATGCAGGAAAATCAAGGCGAAAGTGGAGCAAAGTCAGTGCAAGTGCTGAACAGTAAGTCGTTTCTTGCAGTGAGCTTGATATATTCTATGAATTTCTCAGGAATGGCCAGCAGGATGATCAAGGCGCAAGTGTGGCGGGGCGGGACTATCAAATCGGAGGTGTTGTAAAGTCAATGGGTCTGGGACTGCTCGAGGCGCAGATTCGCCTGCTAGATATGGTTGTGCTATATGGAAATAGCTCAGGAATACGTTGTAAGTTTTTTTGGCTTTGCGTTATCTCTCGGTGGCTTGTGTAAGCGAGATGTAAGTTGTCTTTTCAATGGTGGTCTGGAATAATTGGGATCTTCAGGCGATTGCCATGACTGTCCCTCTGTTCAAGAAGTTCAAGTGAGTGGCGTGGCTTTGCTGTTCTCAAAAAGTATTGGTAAAGAATGGAAGTCAATGTTATCGTAGCAATTTTGTTCAATTTCTATTATGTCATATTCTATTGGTGATTGTAAGTTCAGCCCTATTTTGTGGCAAAAATAAACCGAGTGTGAAAATTGAGAAGAAAAGTTTGGCAAAGCAAACCTGGTATTAACTATACAGACAGGGTGTTTGGTCGACAATTGACTCGCATCTAGTATTGGAAATGAAAAGCTCACTAACAACAACACTTTTGATCGAGCATGCTAAATTGATTTTGAAAATTAAAAAAAGTTAACAACATGTTCGTGTTTTCGAGGCTTCTTAAATTTCGGACACGCCAACTATAGTTCGCAATGCGCCTAATTAGGCGCACTGCGCCTAAATTATGTGTATTTTTACTTCACACACCAAAAAAAATATTTTTCGAGGAAATCACACAACGTAAGGAAAAACCTTGTTTTTAACTTGTTTTTAACGGGTTTTTTCACCTTACTTTTGGTGTGATTTCCTCGAAAAATATTTTTTACTTGGGTGTTTGACCACTCAATCGATAGAAAAAAATCTCAGCTACAAGATGGTGTAAAAATTTACGATAAGAAACAAAATATATGAGAAAGAGGTGTGTGAAGTCAATACACGTAATTTAGGCGCAGTGTGCCTATATTTTTCGAGGAAATCGATACAACTAATTCAGGCGCAATTGCGCCTAATTAGGCGCAATTGCGAACTATACGCCAAACTGAGCCGGAAACAGAATTTTTTCGCGTTTTCAGAAAGGTGCCCCAATCAGACGACCTTAAAATAAGCAATCTCTGACAAAATGACAAGAAGAAAAAACTATATTTGAGAACCCGTCTCAATTGAGAATCAACCATTTAAAGAAGATGTAAGCCATTAAAATACAGTAGATAGAGAGGTAGAGAGTTTAGTAGATAGATGCATCTATACTCAATGGGCGCAAAATTTTGGAGAAAATCAATTAAGACCATCGGACCCGAATTTTGATGGGCTTTATCTCTCAGAATTCTCCTAAACCACACAAAACCACCGTAAAACTGGAATTCTGAGCGATTAAGCCCATCGGACAAAATTCCGATCCGCTTAATACAATTTTAGAAAAAGTGTATTTCCCTTTTGTATACCCCTAAACATATACCCACTTCAGTATATGCATAGAGAGGTCTGCAGCATCGGCCATTTAAAGTTAATGTAAGCCATTAAAATGCAGTAGATAGAGAGGTAGAGAGTGCAGTAGATAGATGCATACAGTGTAAAGTGCAACAAAGGAAGGCTAAAGTGATTGGATAGTGGTTGGCCAAATTGGATAGAAATTCAAATTGAGTCAGCTTTTTTTGGGTGGTGCTAGACGAAAAGCTAGAATTTTTCTGTAGACACTTATGTCCCCCATTCTTGTTGGTTACAATATTATCTAATCCTCCCTTTAGTCAATTTTTTGGAGCGATGTTTCGCGACGTTGTATATCTACCTAAAGCTAAACGATACTAAAAAAATTGAAAAATTTAAACAAAAACGTTGAAATATTTAAGTTTTAATTTGTTCGTGAGAGAAATAATGATGGGCATGGTCCTTTGACATAATTATTCATTTTTGCCTTGCTCCCCCTGTTTCCTCCTGTGATTTTTTTCATTATACAGACAAACCTCTTCAAACCCTGAAATTTTGTTCCCGCCTAGGGTTCGACATTTTTTTACCTCGATGTTTTCAAAATTTTCTCAGTTCTGTTTTGACAGTTTGCATGCAAATACCGTCAGGATTTCGATTTTGCCGATCGTTTTAGCAGAAGAGTAAAATTTTGATCTTAAAAAAACAAAAACTCTCATTAATGTAACCATTTTTTTCAAAAAAGCGTTACGTTACGCAATAAGAGTTTTTGTTTTTTTAAGATCAAAATTTCGGACCAAGGCAAAAAGAACGTTTCGCCCCATTTTGGACATTTGTCCAAAATGGGCGAAACGTCTATGCACCAAAATTTTACTCTTTTGCTAAAACGATCGGCAAAATCGAAATCCTGACGATATTTGCATGCAGACTGTCAAAACAGAACTGAGAAATTTTGAAAACATCGGGTAAAAAAATGTAGGACCCTAGGCGGGAACAAACTTTTGGGGGTCACGTTAATTGGAATTTTAACTGTATTTGATTAGTTATTATTCACCTATTATTTATTTAGTATGGACAACATTGTCAATTATTATTCACAAAAATTGTTTGACAAAATTCACTCATTGTATTGGCCTTTGCCTTATTTGACCCTTTCTGTTATTGCCGTTCAACTATCCTGGCAAATATCAGTTACACTTTCTACCTACATTGCCCTCTACAGCCTGTCAGAGAATTTGGCTTTCATTGGCTTGCGCTGCATTCTGAACGGCACCCTTGGCAACTATTAACTTTTCCATGCTTCATGTCGATTTCTTGCACTACCTTACCAATGCCAACATGCTGGTGATTTTGGCTAAGCCTTTGGAAAAGAATTATGGCCGTCTTCGACTATTATTTGTCTATGTGATTTGCTCAATAAGTTGTGGGATGCTGGTATTGTTATTCAGCCATAGCAGCGTTTCCCAGAATTCTATTGTTGGTTCTAGTGCCTTGTATATTCATTGATTGGAGTCCATTTCTTTCACGGCCTTTTGCAATTTTCTTCACTTCAATTTTATAATTGAAGACTGTTTGGAATTATGTTTGCACTGATGATGTTTGATCTTTACAAATCGATTCTTAATTTCAATTATCTTGTTGCTATCTCACACATCGGAGGAATTCTCGCTGGTATGAGCAATGGAATTTTGATCTTTAAAATGTCCAGTCAGCGATTGTGGGATAGAAAAGCAAGCTACTGGATAAGTGGCGCACTTGCACTGTTTACATTCTCGGTTTGCTTACAAGAGAACAGACTTTAGGCAATGGGAGGGGGGGGGTTTGGTGGATTTCACTGGAAAAAGGGGTTACCCATTAATTTGATTTGCATTTTCAACCTCTATTTTTTTACACTAAATAATTAAACCGTGAATCAACCCAGGGGAAAAATGTTAATAGATCCGATGAAAAAAATTTCCAATCACTATTTCGAAATAATTATTTTTTCATAACTAGAAAATATATAACAAAAGTGACAGTTCAAAAAAAATACCGAAAATTACCACAATCATTTCCGAACCTTCGTTTTTTTGGTAAATTTCGTAGATTTGGTATAACATTTTTATAGTCATGTAGCCCTATTTTCTAGAGTCCGTTTAAGTATAAAGTTATGAATAATTATGTCCACTAAAGCACCGATAAAACTTAAGTTCTAAAATAAAACCGAAATCTACAGGGGCTTATATATCATATAGCCTTTATTTTTGACAAGGGAAAATTTTTTAGAAAAATTCTTTCCATATTGTGATCTAATATTTTTTTCGTCCAGTGGATTCACGTTTTAATCGTTTAATGTAAAAAAATAAAGGTTGAAAATAAAAATCGAATTAACCAAGTTTCAGAAAATTCCCATTATCAGTCGAAAATCCCCCTAGAAGTCTGTATTCCTTTAATTAACCTTTTTCATGACCAAAATAAAAGTTTATCTAACACAAATTCTATGTAGGTGGTGCGATTCTTTTAACAAAACAAATATGTGCAGCGTGTTGGCACCAGAGAACTACAAATCATTGGACATCTGCGAGTGCCAGTTCCAGTTTTCATTTCTGGAAAGCATGACGACCGCCGTATCTTCGTTGTTCAGAGGTTGGTGAAGTATTTGTATCATAACTTTCATATTTAATATACGCTTGTCAAATTTATTAGCGGAATTTTAGTACAGGGTGTTTCAAAAAAAGCCGCCGCTTTTTTCAGATGCATTGCTTTTGGTACTTACCCCCCCCCCCCCCCCTATTCGAAGTGACCCAAAATCAACCCTTCAAAACTTTTTGCCTCTCACCCCTTAGGGGTACATGGTCTCGTTATGTATTTTTCATCACATTTTAGTCTTTTTCAGTCAAATAAAAATAAAAATGATGCAGTTCCTCTAAGCAATCTTTTTTAGTATGTAAGTAGCAATAGAAATTCTGTTTTTCATTTTAGCCCACACGGAAGATGCCACAGGTAGACAATGGCCATTTTCCAACGATAGGCCGGACCGAAAAAAAGCCTCATTTTATTTATTAAATTTAATTAATTTTTTATTTAATTTTATTATATTAATTTATTATATTATATTAATTTAATTATATTAATTATATTATATTAATTTAATTTCTTTCCTATAAATAGGAAAGAATTTTGCAGCGAGTTTCTCGTCCTGGAAATGAGCAATATTTTATTTGGAAATTATTTTGCAAAATTTTCCCTCCCTTACAGAGAACACATCCTGTACTTTTAACAATAAACAAAAATTATAGTCCCCAGCCACTGCTAAACATTGCTATGGAGTTCCCCCCAAATTCATCAGATCTCGGTCAGTTTGAATCCGCACCTATTGTGATTGCTGGGTTGCCTAAGTCTGATAGACTTTTCTGCAGGTCCGGTTGCAAATCAGCTAATTTGTTGAATGATGGTAGGCAAAAAAAGAATTTCATTATTTAAATTTTTATTTGCTAGGTATGGTCTACAAAGCTTCTGGCTTGTTTGACACTTTGACCAGCCCAATAACTGCTGTGAGCAATGCTATCTAAGCTGATACTACTCAGGTCAGAAACATTTCCTATAGAGATTCATTTTTATTTTTTAAATAAAAACTAAGCTTTCTTAGTTTTATGCAAATCAGGTTTAAACGTTTTCTTGAAGGACCCTGTCTCTTCCTGATCAATGGACCCGCGCGAATTCAAATTTTTTTTTTTTCGTTCGTTGTTAGTTCTGTACAGATTTTTTAACTTGGTGTTTATAACACAACTATACCTAAAATTTATTCCCTGCCTTGTTTTGCTAGAAACCAAGTATAAAAATCTGTAATAAAGTTTAATGATTAGGAAAAAAATTCGAATTTGGCGGGGACCATTGAGGAAGAAAGTCTTTAAAAGGCATGCCCGATGCCGATGGGAATATTTTCTCTTATGTCTACGGTACCTTTCGGCGGCGTAGGTCTGCTTGGGGCTTGTAGTTGAGATGCGCACCCACATTTCACTCGAAAGTGACTCTGATAGCATGAAAAGCATGTATACCAGAGTTCTTGTTTATCTTCGGGGTGTATACTAGAGTTTTTTAGTTATCTTCGGGAGCGCTACACTGTTGCTCCATAACAGAACTATATTCAAATCCTCTGTTTTTACTATTATAGGTACCTAGTTGCGCTCTCTTACCTTGATACCGCAGACAAAATTTTCAACTTTGTTCAAAAAAATTTTTTTGCTAAAAAGTTTATTGCATTTACTTAGGAGACGTTTGAACATCATTTAAACTTAAAAAAAAAAACGCTGTCCCAAGTGATAGTACCGAAAGTTGTTTTAGATCACAGTCATCATCGCGATCAGTGGGCATGTGAGCTGCGTTGTGATCCATAACTATCGGAATCCTGAGTTTGCTTCATACCTGCATCCGTGAAGGACGCCAAGATAAACTCAAACGAAGAAACGATTTGGACTACGAACTTGAGGATTTCTGAATCAGGCGATGTCGGAAGAATTATTAATAGCAATATTTGTTTTATAGTTATAATTGTTGCGAAAAATTATATGATGAAAAAGTAATATACGTGTCATACATCAAGGTAAAAATAGTATGGTTCATAGTTTCGACCGTTTCGACGCCGATCGTCGCTGATCATTTTATTTCTAATTTTCAAATATAATGGGTTGCAAGTGACGAATGATGTGCCACTTGCCATCTATTATATTTGAAAAATAACAAAAGAAAATGATCGGCGACGATCGGCGTCTAAACGGCCACTTTTTAACTATTGTTTATAAGAAAAATGCAGTCAAAAATTTGTGTGATCGGTTGTTGTTTTAGATCACCTCGTGATCTTTAAAAATTTACAAGTATTCTTATCATTTTAACTAAAAACAATTATAATTAAGTTTGAAGCGTTATGTCAACATCTTAGGATTATGTTGTCATGCAAATCAGGATATTTCACACAGATACTCCTAAAAAATTTAAAATAGTATTCTTCGCATTGTGTTTTTGAATAAATTTTTTATAGTAAATAAGCTTTTTTCGACTCTCAAGCTATCTGAGACAGTAAGCTGAATTTTGGGTGGTAATTCATTCAGACAGCAATAGCAAAAAACAGGCCAAAAAGCCCAAAACAATAAAAAAGCAATTTAACAAAGCTCAAAGAGCCATTGCCGTCTACAACAGCGGTTGTCCCTCGCCAATTTAAAATTGTTTTCCTAATCATTGAAGATCTGTACGGATTTTTCAACTTGGTTTCTAACAAAACTATACCTAAAATTAAATTTTATGCCTTGCCTTGTTCGAAACCAAGTTGAAAAATCCGTATAGAAGTTCAATGAAAAAATTGGCGGGGACAATTTAAAACAGGTGGCCATGTTCCTTTAAAAAATAATTATCAAAACTGTGGAAATTGGTTGAAATATTAGCCATCGCAACAACTTGAAAAAATTCGACTTTTGACCAAAACAACATTCGGGAAAACATGTGTAAAACAGTCTGCTTGATACCAGCTTAGATTGTGCAAGGGATTACGGTATTCCAGAATGTAAGATGGTCCCATATTCAACCTATGAACAATAATTTTATTTATGTAATACTTGGTATTGTTGTCTGAAGTCGCTTGTGAAGATAGTGTAGCCCTCTCCGATTCTTTTCAACCCGATCATCTACACCATGTATAATGGTGATTTTCGACGTTGTTTTCGAGACTTGCTGGGTCTGGGCTGTGTGCAGCAGCACAGGCGGACCATGTCAGTCAAGAAGCTGCACCAGCAAAGCACTCTTTTCTAGCACATACCACCTCAGTGTGCACATCCACACAAAAAACAATAGACCAAACAGATTGATATATATATATATATACATATATGTTTATGGAAAAATAAAGAAGAACTATGAACAATTAGTGGACTCGTGATCAGCATAGTTGATTTACTTTAATGGGCACGCGCGTGCCTTTCAAATTAAAAAGACGGAGTGATATATTTCGGGTGGGGGGGGGGGGGTGGTTGGTTGTTGGGAGATGAGATGTTTCGCCGAAGTACTAAGGAGGCTTTAGATAAGTGCTTTTTAATACGAGAACGGTTGATTGTGATTTCTGTCGACTATGACTCTGGATTTCACGTTGAACACGATGGTGCAATTAGTTTTCGCATTTATAATTGAAAAATATGAGATCTGAGCAATTTAAAGTTGACAAAAGTTTGACATTCCAGTTATTGAATTTTAAATTCTTTTAGGTGGTTCTCTCGTATATTCATATTCCAAAAAAGCAAATAACATCTCGAAATAGTAAGCCGGATCAGAGCTATCTATTACGCCCAAATTTGCAGCAAAGTGCTCATAGTTTTACAGAGAATTTATGATTTTTTCCTCAAAGATTCAGTTTCTATATATCCTTGTTTTCGACACTAAAACGTGAATACAGTCCCGTTAATACAGTCCTGGTTAATACAGTCCTGAATACAGTCCTGGTGAATACAGTCCTGTTGTTCATCAACTCGAAAAGGAGGGAATTACAGTATAACTCCGGTGTGCACGTGATGAGTTGCTTCAGCA